>JAADVK010000242.1:0-34701 GCA_023334975.1 Globisporangium sylvaticum
CCGACCGCTATCTGGGCTTTCCCAGCGACCAGAATGTCGTAGAGTCTGTTGAACGAGCGCACCGCGAGCTGGATCGTGGCGTCGATGGTCAGGAAATCCGCGAGCCGCAGGAAGTTCGTCAAGTTGCGGCACTCCTTGCGCAGCGCCGCGCGCTCCATGAACGTCATCCTGTGGTCCGCGGAGATCTTGTTCGCCTCGAGAAAGCTGTCGATCACCGTGTCGCACGCCTTGACGCACATCTTGAGTGACCTTGCGGAGAAATCCGCGAGCTGCTCCGTGACCTTGTCGCGCGTCGCCTTCTGCTCCTGTTCAAACTCCCTGAGCGAGTACGTCTTCTTTGGCTGGAAGAAGATCGGTTCGAGGTTCTCGACCTCCAGACAGAGGCTGCGCAGCCCCAAGAGCGTCGCCTGCAGACTCGGTGTGAGCAGAAAGAGCTTGTCGTTGAGCGCCTTCTTGGCGTTGCGCGTCTTGAACGCGCGCACACTCTGCTTCCACATGTTGTAGTTCTTCCAGAGCTTGTACTTCTGGAAGAACGGGATCGCGAGCATCTTCATGAAGCGCGAGTACTCGAGCTCCCACTTGTCGAGCGTCCAGAACTCCGAGTACTCGCTCGTGAAGTGGGTCACGCCCTCCATGCTCATCGTAAAGTAGTTGGCGCGGTCCACTTCGTAGTGCTCCACCACCTCGAGCGCGTACATGACGAGGTCCGAGTTGCGCTTCTTGCGCAAATACAGAAAGTTGCCGGCCTTGAACTCGCTCAGGTACCGCGGGTCGAGGTTCAGCGACGCCGTGAACGACTGGTCCGTGTTGGTCTTCTGGCTCTGCGCGGCTTTGGACGCTGGTGAGAGCATGCTTCCGGTCTTGGAGGGTGTCAGTTTGGTCTTTAACGGACTTCTTGGTACCTGGTCACCGACTCGCTCTCGTTCTCGCTCGGTGTCGTCGTCTTCGTTGTGGTGATTGCCCAAACTGGCAAGCGACGGGTCTCGCAGGACCTGAGTCCCTACTGCAGCAGCGCTCTGTCGCGCCGCCTTCTCATGCAGCTCGCGGGTTTTCTCGGACGCGTGGAGCAGTGTCGGGTGCATTGTCGTCATCCCTGCGGTAGTCGCGCCACCCAACACGGCGACACTGGCTGACGAAGCGAGCCCCCCACCTCCTGGTGTACTGGAGCGACCCAATGGGTTCACATCCGCAGCCGATGAGAGCGTCACGACGCTCGCGTTCTTCTTCATGCGCAC
Source organism: Globisporangium sylvaticum (assembly GCA_023334975.1). Lineage (NCBI taxonomy): Eukaryota > Oomycota > Peronosporomycetes > Pythiales > Pythiaceae > Globisporangium > Globisporangium sylvaticum. The sequence continues at coordinate 1,236 of JAADVK010000242.1, forward strand.
AACCGTGAGCTGCTTGGGCTTGAGCACGCCACCGCCGCCCAGCGCCGTGACGCCCAGCAGCTGCGGCTCCTTCTTGAGCGGCGACATGGGGTTCTTCAGGCTCGCGGCCGACTGCTGATGCTGGTGCGAATGCTGCTGCTGTTGCTGCGAGTGCTTCCCGGGACTCAGCGCGCTCGCGGGGCCGAGCTGGGGGTCATAGAGCCGCTGCAGGATCTGACTCGCCTGGGGACCGAGCGAGATGCCTCGGCGCTTGGCGCCATCGCGCGAGTCACCACCACCTTCGGACGACGACATGCGGAGTGATGACCTGCTGGTGCTCTGCTATGGCGCATGCACACGACGGGAGACTCGTGAGGGCAGTAGCTATGGCGTGGCGTCAAATGGACCCAGCTGTTACTCGCTGCTACGACTGCGGTGATGCGGGCCTTCACTCATTATGGCTGCAGAAGTCTCTTGGAGATCGCGAACAGACGCGGGCTAGAAAAAAGTAACGTTCCCAAAGGCAACTTCACCACAAACACGAAACGACATACACACTACGGTAAAAGGCTGGCAGCAGCACGCATCACAAGCACACACACAGCGGGTATTAGCAGGTGTTGGGCATGCTGCTGGTGGTGTTTGTGGAGGTTGTTGTCCAAGGCCGTGACGCTGCCACATCCTCTGGGTTGATGGACTTGTCCAAGCTGCCCTCAAAAAGCACTAGTGGCGCACAGCGCGTGCGGAATATGCGACGCACAGCACCTTCACTCTCCTCGTCACCTTCGCTTGTTGCTGCGCTGCGGCCACGCGCTGTCAGCCACGACGGCACCTTCACTCACACGAGGCGCTCATTTCTGCCTTCTGGAGCTTCCTTCCCACTCGCTAGTTGAAATTGGCGCGGCAGTTTGGAATTTGCCGGTAGGAAGAGCACCACCCAACCACCCACCCACTTTGCAAAAGGATCATCCTCCCATTTGTTCACAGTTCAGCAATGCTCTCTGCACTCTCCAGCCACCTCGCCGCACGACGCGTGATCCTCGCGTCCCAGGTACACACTGCAGCTCGTGCGCATGCTGTCCTGTGCTGAAAGATACGTGAGCTGACTGGCAAACTGCTGCTCTCTGGTTCGGTGTGTGTATGTGTTGCTGCTGTGCAGAGCCCGCGCCGCTTGGAGCTGCTCCGCGAATGCGTACGTCCACCGCCATGCACTGACATTGCTGCTGGCTTCAGTGACTCGCTCTTGATCACATTGCTGGCTGGAAACCCTAACGCGCTTGTTGTGATCATGCTGTGCTTTTATACCTCTCAGGGCCTCACATTCGAAGTCATCCCGTCCACTTTTGAAGAGAACCTGCCGAAAGAGCAGTTCGCGTCGCCTGTAAGCCTGTAGCCACTCTCCTGACACTCTACAGCCCCTACTGAATACTTACTGCTACAGTACTGCTCTCTTTCTTATCATTAGGAGCACTATGTGATCGAGAACGCCAAGCAGAAAGCGCTCGAGGTTGTGCGCCGCGCCACAGCCACCACCACCGCCAGTGACGCACAGCACGTGGTCATCGGCTGCGACACGGTCGTCGTGCACGCCGGCGCGATCCTCGAGAAGCCGCGCGACGAGCAGGACGCGTTCGCGATGCTGAGCAAGCTCTCGGGTGCGACCCACGAGGTGTACTCGGGCGTGGCGCTCTTCACGTCGGCGCTGGGCGAGCAGGAGCCGCACCTGTTCTTCGAGAAGACCACGGTCACGTTCGGTGCGCTCGAGCCCGAGGACATCCGCGCGTACATCCGCACGGGCGAGCCGATGGACAAGGCCGGCGCGTACGGCATCCAGGGCCGCGCGCGCTGCTTCATCGAGGCGCTCAGCGGCTGCCACAACAACGTCATGGGCTTCCCCGTGCAGCGCTTCTGCAAGGAGCTCAAGCTGCTGGCGGCCAGCAACAAGCTCTAATAGAAGCAATGATAAATGATACAGCATTCACTACACAATAAAAATGTTGCGAGACGCAACCTTCATCGTGAACACACAGAGTACCACGTTATCGTGAATGAATTCGATGTGCTCTCTATCAAAAAAAGACGCAAGTCTTCTTCCTCACTGTTGTCAGTCTACCTACGCACATTTAAAATCTAAACGGTCTTCTTGGCGGACTTTGGCACAGGCACGAGCGAGAACACGATGTAGAGCACGGCGCAGACAATGTGGCCGGCGTAGTGCGTGTTCTTGAGCGCAACCAGCGAGTGCTCCCAGCTCATGGCCTGGAACGGCATCACGAAGTAGTGCATCGTCAGCAGCGTCGCGATGACGCTCACGAGGTCGTAGAACTTCTTCTTCAGGCCCGACGAGCCGTCGGCCTCCAGGAAGTACGGACGCACGCGCTTGTACGCCAAGCGGTTCACGGACGTCGCGAGTGGCACTGGTAGGATGGATGGATCATACAACAATGCAAACAAAATCAATCGAGTGGCGGTTAGTACGATGGACATCACAATAACAGCACAGAAGCAATCGCAATCGCAATCGCAAACAGGAAAACGTACGGCTGAGGAAGAAGAGGTAGTAGCCCGGGTAGAAGCCGTGCCAGAACGCCGAGATGAAGTACGTCGCGAGCAGCGAGTTGCCCGTGCGCGAGTACACGTAGCGCTCGAGCCACGTCTGCGTGCCCTTGTTCCACGCGCGCGAGCCCTCACGCACGCTCTGCGCGAACTCAAAGCCCACGATGTCCATGTTGCTCACGCCGTTCCAGCCCTTGGCCTTGCCGTCCTCCGTGAAGCCTTCAAAGCCAAAGCCGCAGAGCACGGTCGCACCCTCCGCGATCTTCCACGCGCCGTAGTACTTGGCCTTGCAGAAGATCAGCGTGATGTACAGCTCCGCGATCTGCTTGTACCATGGCAGCGCCGCGATCTCGGCCGAGTGCAGCTTCGAGATCGGGAACTGCGGACCAAAGTGCGCGAAGAACGCCATGAAGAACACGCCCACGAGGAACTTGGAGAAGCTCGCAAACACGCTCGACGGCTGCTTGTACTGGCCCTTGAAGATGAACTTCTTGCCGTTCGTCGCGTCCAGGTACTCGCGGATCTCGAACGCTGGACCAGCCAGGAACGTCGTGAAGCTGTACACGTAGCCGAAGAACTCGAGCAGCGACGGGATCTCCGTGAGCGCGAACTTCTTGCGACCCGCGTACACACGCGCCTTGCCCTGTATGATAATGAAGAGCAATGGCAACAAGGTTAGTAAGGATTGTCAGGACTAACAGTATGGCACTTACCATCAGCAGCACAACAAGGAACGTACCGCCGAGAGATCCTTCTTGTCGCCGGTCTTGTCGACCACGCCGTCGTAGTAGTTGTACGCAAAGCTCGTGAGCTTGATCACGAGCAGCATCTGCGGACCCGTGAAGTCGAGCGTCCAGCCCATGTAGTCCACGTACAAGCGGTAGATGTGCGACGCCGACATGTACGTCATGTTGAAGATGAACACGATGTACGGCGCGTACTTGGCCGGGCCAAACTTGACGAGGAAGTACGTGATCGCCGACGAGATGAACGAGTGCACCCATCCCGAGCCGAGCACGAACTGCGCGAGTAGGATGCCCACGACGATGTCGAACACGTGCTTGAGCGACGCCGACGGCAGCAGCTTGTACACCACGGCGAGCGGGTACGCGGCGAAGAGGCAGAGCACGTAGCGCAGCTGGTCGGTGGCGAGGCCGAGCGTGTTCGAGAGCTCGGCGACCTGCGCGTTCGCGTAGTCAAAGGTGAGCGGGCTCACGAGCTCCGCGTACGGCTGCGCGGCCTGCACGACCTCCACGATGCGGTCCATGGCGAGCTCCACGATCTGCTCCATTGCGATTGCGATCTGCGACTGCGATCGGTGGATGGATGGCAGTGGATGGATGGATTCGGGAATGGCTCGGTCAGTCAGTCAGGATCGATCGATCGAGCAGCATTGTCATACAGGAGGAAGAGGGCATCATCTTGGTGCGATTTTTGGACCTGGACGTGCGGTCCAAAGGCCAGCAGTGGCTCAAAAACGCGTAATTACGGCTCTTGTAAAAATGGCACGTGCGAGAGAAAGGCCGCTGGTGCTCGAGTGAGTCAAAACACGGTGAGCTTGGTGGATCTCTGTTTCTGACGAAAGTATTTGCATCAAAATGAGGTGACAGTTAAATATGTTCTGCCAATTTTGCCGTCGAAAAGGTCATCTGGCTGCAAAACAAGGTGCAGTTCCTGCAAGCCAAGACTCAGCTTTTTACGTGTTTCGTGAACGGCAAACCTAACCACGGCGTCAACTTGCGTTTTTGCTGATGGTTCCACCTGTTTCTGGCAACTCTCCTCGCCTGATTTTGGCACATCCGACTTTCGTTCGCGGAACGTCATCGCCTGAAAGCCCATTACGTCATGAACGGCTTCATGACAACATGTCAAAGGTGCCAAAGGATGGACGGATGGATGGACGCGCCGCCTAAGACTCTCTCTCTCTCTCGCTCTTCCTTCCCACCACGCCTACATAGAGCCACACACACACAGCAGCATGCCAAAGCTACAGTTGAAGCTAATAGACTTGACGCCCATAGCCAGATTGCGCTCTTCTTCTTCTTTGTCTCGCTTTTCTCTCTTGCTTTCAGTATGCGACGCACACTGATACACCATTTTTTCGGGGCGGCAGAACTGCAACATCCCCAAACGTCGCCTGACGCGTCCATCGATCTGAAAAAAAATCGGTCTAACGGCGCAATACTGTATAATAAATAGCATACCCCTATAAAAGCATTTAGTCGTTTTTGAAAGTTATATCCAAAATCACCTGTGCAAATGAATACCGCCAAACTCTGAATCTGGTGTCATCAACTGGGAATTTGTTTGTCACGCGCGACTCGTATCCATAGATCGAATGACATCATCTCCAGAACGAGAGCTTGTTCGACTCGAGTCAATTGAAAAAGCGAAAGCTTGAACTTTCGGGCTCTTTCTTCCTATCCGATTCTACGGTACGCAGAGCTGACGCACTCGCTCGATCAGTGGCCAGCAGCAGCAGCAGCATTGGACATTGGACATTGGACATTGGACGGTCCGCTTGGTCCCCCAGGCCTTCTCTCTCGCCTCACATTTTAGAATTTGACACAGGTGATCGATCGCTCAATCGCCCAACTGCCACACCCAGACAGGCAGCTGACTCCCTCCAGATACAGGTCCTCAGTCAGCAAACAGCTCAGCAGATAGATCGTCATCAGGATGGCAACAGCAACAGGGTGGCTCCAGTCGGTGCGTGAGGTCGCGGAGCTCGCGACGCCGCTCAAGTTTTCGGCGTTCAACGCGCAGCTCGCGCAGGTGGCGCCGCAGCTCGACATCCCGGCGGACCAGCTGCGCGCCGCGCTCTGCCTCTTCGCCGCGTACCCGTTCGCGATGGTGCTCCGCGTGCTGCCGGCGCCGAGCGCCAAGCACTGGATGAACATCTGCGTGGGGCTCGCGATGGCGCAGCTCGTGTACGGCTCCGAGTGGCTCCACTCGTTCGGCTCGGCGCTCGTGACGTACTTGCTGATGAAGTTTGCGCCGATTAAGCAGGCGCCGTACATCGTGTTCGTGTTCAACATGGCGTACGTCGCGGCGCTGCACATCTACCGCATGAGCGTGGACTACATGGGCTGGAGCATGGACTGCACGGCGTCGCAGATGCTGCTGCTCATCAAGCTCACGAGCTTCGGCTTCAACTACTACGACGGCGCGGTGCAGGCGTCCACGGCGGTCCGCGACACGGACAAGCCCGCGGTGGTCAAGATGAAGCAGACGCGCGCGCGCTTCGCCGTGCAGAGCATGCCGTCGCTGCTGCAGTACTTTGGCTTTGTCTACGGCTTCACGACGTTCATCGCCGGCCCGGCGTTCGAGTACCGCGAGTACCTCGACTCGGTCGAAGGCTCCAAGTTCGTGTTTAAAGGTCAGCGCCGCGTGCCGTCGTGCTTCTTCGCCGCGCTCAAGAAGTTCTGCATCGGCGTGTTCTTCATGGCGCTGCTCGCGCTCTACGGCTCGTTCGCGAACCTGCCGGTGATCCTGGGACTCGACGAGCCGCTCTCGGTCAAGTGGGGCCGCATCCTGCTGGCGCTCTTCCTCACGCGCGGCAAGTACTACGCGGCGTGGAAGCTCGCGGAGGGGGCGACGATCATCTCCGGCGCGGGCTTCGAAGGCTTTGACGAGCAGGGCAACTCCAAGGGCTGGAACGGCGTGAGCAACATCGACATCCTCGGCTTTGAGTTTGGCGAGAGCGTGCGCGACCTCTCGCGCTCGTGGAACAAGGGCACGCAGGCGTGGCTCGAGCGCTACGTGTACTCGCGCACGGGCAACTCGTTGATCGCGACGTACTTGTGCTCCGCGGTCTGGCACGGCTTCTACCCAGGCTACTACCTCTTCTTCCTCACCAGTAAGTCTAATAGCTGCTCATTGATCCCTTGGTGACGTTGAGGACTAACTTGGTTTGATTTGTGATTGTTTTTTGTACCTTAGTCCCGCTGGCGACCTCCGTGAACCGATTGTCGCGCAAGCACATCCGCCCGCTCTTCCTGCAGACCGAGAAGGACGCTTCGAGCGGGGGTCCTGGCCCGTTCAAGCTCCTGTACGACGTCCTGGGCATGCTCTGCACGGCGCTCATGATCAACTATTTAGCCGTGTCGTTCGTTGTGCTCTCGTGGGAGCGGTCGTTCCTGGGCTTCCAGTCGATGCACTTTGCGGGCCACATCGGCCTGCTCGCGGCCTACATCGTGCTGTCGCTCATCCCAAGCAAGCGCGCGCCAAAGCAGCTGTAAATAATGGCGAGTGTCCCGACTGTTGCGACAACAAAAACCTTATTAAATGTATGTGGAGTTCATATTAACTTTGTTTGGGGTTCATACTGGAAAATTGACGACGGGTCTATGTTGCTGTAGAGCTTCTCCGTCTAGCCCGTGTAGAGCTGGTAGCCCTCGTCGTTGTTCTTGTACGAGTTGTCGTTCCTCTTCGTGTAGATGACGCGGCAGGTGGGTGGCGCGTTGGACCACGTGCCGAACCGGGTGCACGTCGAGCTGGACGATCCGGCCATCACGCAGCCCTGTCGGCACGAGTACCGGACGCTCGCACCCATCTTCGTGGACGAGAGCGACATCGAGCCCTGAAACACGTCAGGTTGTCGCTCGCAGTCGACGGCTGCGTGTTGATTTGAAACCCAAAGAGAGACGATCAAGCATTCGTTAGCTCACCGAGAAGCGTCCACAGAGAACGAGAAAGAGCGGGAGTTCACAAGCAATCAGGTCTCGTACTTCCTCGCAGGATCGCTGCGTCCGCTTGAGAGTTGCAAGTCACGGCCGCCAGTGCAATAGCAGCGAAGGCCAGCGTTCGGAGCATGCTTGCGCTTGTGAATGAGAGAGAGAGAGATGGAGGATGGATGCTGACGGATGGAAATGAGATAATGAGGCGCTATAGGGTCCTTCAGTTGAGCGAAATAACCGAACCATGGCTGAGCCATCGGGGGCTCCTACTACTGTAGTAGTGTCGGCGGGTCACGTCTCTGGGCTCGTATTACCATGCGTGGTTCTCAGCATCTGAGCTGAGAGTTGTCTACTTGGTGTTGTATTAGTTCGCCTCTGGATCTGAGTACATGTCCACAGCTGTATTTGGCGTGTTTGCATGTTCCTATTTGACAAAACACGATCTTTTAGGGATGCCAATCAAAATCTGATATGGCTACATTCTGCGATATGATAAATGTAGCCATCTCTATCTTAAAACCGATATTTCAACTTGACCTACGCACCACCATCACTACAGTAGCTGTAACTGGGCTGTTATCATTCGTTACCAAGCCGAAATGAACCTGGAGCGGACGGTAACTGGGGTAGCGAGGGTGTTGCCAGCTTTCCGTCGGAGCAGGCAACGTGACGAACAAATCGGCGCAATTTGCACACAGCGAACACAGCAACCGCAATGGCGACCGCAGCTCCACACGCGACCACGACAATGAGCTCCACGCTGTCTGTTGGTGTTGCAGCTGCAGTTGCTGTCGACACGGTACCTTCACCAAGGACATTTTCATCTTCAGATGCGATCGCTGTGATTTGGGTGATCGAAGCTGCAAGAATCGCAGAGGGCGTGGCTGCACTTTGGGAGGCGGGCGCTTCAATACCGGCGGATAAGTGCTGTACTGAATCTTCTCCTCCCGTTGAGAACTGGAATTGCGAGATGGTAGACGGAGCACTTGCCACTGGCGGGAGCGGCGCAGGGAGGTGTGGACTCGATGGGCACGGGGTCACTGGTAGTGAGGTTGGCTGTACTGTTGTACTTGGGCATGGACCGGTACTTGTAGGGAATGGAGAAGTAGGCTCGCCTGGGTTTGGATGTGGTGGGGTTGTTGAACTTGGTGCTGGAGGACGAGGTGGCGTATGATTCGGGATTGTAGTTGGTAAAGACGGAGCTGTCAATGCTGGCGCTGGCGTCGATGGACGCGGTGCAGTTGGCTGCGGAGTTGGCGAGCTTGGTGTGGGCGTTGATGGGCAGGGGGTTGAGTTCGGCAATGGGGCTGGTGGTGATGGAACTGGTGTTACGGGAGGTTTTCCTGTCGATGGAGCTTGAGTTGGGATCTGAGTTGAGAGATTTGGCGTTGGCGTTGGCTGTGGGGTGGGGTGGGCTGAACTATTGCAGATGGAGTAGGAAGTGCTGGTGGTGAAGATGGCGTTGAAATATCAGGAGGTGGAGTCGAAGAAACTGAAGCTGGCGTCAAAGTCGGACTCGCAGTTGCTGGTTGAACTGGAGTGGGCAGTGGCGAAATTGGACTTGAAGTCGGTGTTGGTGTTGGCTCTATCGTGATTGGGCCCTGGGTTGGCGGTACTGCTGTTGCTGGCAGAGTTGAGATCTGTTGGGCGGCTGCAAGGAGGAGAAGAGGAGGGTGAAGTAGCTGGGCTACTGCCGGAGACGGAGTGGTCGAAGGGGACAGAGTAGGCTCTGGCGCGATGGTGTCACTGGTACTGGGAGTTTGCGTAGCCACTGGAGGCGGTGAGAACGTCACTGGAGGGAATTGATTGCAAGCAACCAGAGCAGCCGGTTCAGTCTCCATGCTGAACCACGAGTCGTCCCCCGATGCTCCTTCCTCAGTCGCACTCTGGAAAGCGTCCAGTCTTCTCAAGAAGTGTCCGTTCTCGCCCAGCGATACGTCTTCCCACGTTGGACAGTTGAGCTGAGCTTGTTCATACGACAGAGTTGGCGAGGTCGCGCACCCGAGAGACGGAAACACGCAGCCCCAGACGCCGTCACGCACCAACTGGCACTTGGCGTCCTCTTGAGCCACGCAGTACGAGGAGGAGCCGTTGAACGTCGCCAGGTATTCATGGCAGTCTCTCAATGCGACGTCGTTGGCTTTTGGGCACGCTGTGCCTTGCGGTCGCGCACCAGAACCAGAGCAAATTGCGGCGCCTCGATCGCTCGGGATATCGTACGTGGCGTCTCTGCACACTGACACATCCAGGCCGCAAGTCGAGCCAGTGGCGAGCAGTAGAACCAGCAGCACACGCACCGGTACTATCCACCGCTGGCGTTGAAGTCGCGCAGGCACGGGCGACGACAGCATGATGAGAGCGGCTGTCTGGGCTTGGCCGTGAGCCTCGTCGTTGTGTTGTGGAGCTGTACGGAAATCGAAGCGCTTGCTTGTGACTGCTGTTGTCTGCCAGCAAGAAGCACGTTAGAACTGATGATGATCAATTAGACGTGAGGGAGGGCTCGAGGGTTTCGCGAACGAATCAAAAAAACTGATCTGAACTGAAACGTTTGGCTGTTACAATACCTCTCTGTCTGCTTGACCGTCCGACTCTCTCTCTTGTGCGCGGATCATTCCGCCACGCGACACGGACGCTTCGGATTCTTGGCTGCCAGGAGATCAAACCAACGCCTTGCTGACGCCTGCGGTTGATCGCATTTTGACTGTGGGGCTTGGACGTTGGACGCGTTGGAGCCTATGGTACACGGTTAGTGGCTCTCGTAATGACAGCTACACATCGGCAACATGCACAAATACAACACACACAAACACACAAAGCGAGCAGCAGAGACCTATCTATTAACCCCTTAGTTCCCCACTTTCTGTCGTCGGGAGAGGCTCGCATCACATCGCATCACATCACATCGCGTGTGCTGTAGCTGTAGCTGTTTGTTGTTACTCTCACACCAGCCCGCCTTCTCGGCGGCTCAGGCGCTCTTTCCGCAGCGCGTTGTACTTCTGCTGGTAGTGCTCGACCGACGCCTGGTCCTCGCCGCCGCTCGAGCCTGTCTGGCGGTAGTCGTCGTCGTCCGTGTCTGTCCAGTACTCGGTCTTTGCTTTGTTCTTCTTCTGCTTGCTGCTGCTGTGACTGCTGCTGTTCGAATGCGCGGTCGAACTGCTGTTGTGTCCGTTCGTTGGATGCGCGCGTCGATTCCAGCCCACTTCGTTCATTTGCCGGCGCAGGCGCAGCATCTGGTCTCTCCCGGCGGTGCCCTCGGCGATCATCTTGTCGAGCACGTCGGCCTCTTCGTCCGTGAAGATCTTCTTCGCCTTCATGTACCCGCCGCCGCCGCTGATCGTCTCTTCGTACTCGTACTCCGAGTCCTCCGAGTCGTCGTCCGAGTCGGACCGGCGGCTTCGACTGCCGCTGCTCTTGATATTAGAACTGCTCTTCGAGCTGCTCGGCGCCGAGTGGCCCTGGAACGAGTTCCACTTCATCTGCACGTACGCGTCGAGCGCCGGCGGGAAATACCAGTCCCCGTTCGAGAGCGGATTCCGGAAATTGCCTTCAAAGTTCGCCGGCAGGTCCTTGAACGTCTCCTCGAGCTCTTCCAGGAAGCGCTCGCTGTCGATCACCAACTTGCGCTGCGCGTTCACGCGGTAGCACCCAGGCGCTTTCATCACGGCCTTGTTGATGAACCGGTCGACGTACCGCAGGATCATGATCGCGCTGTACTCACTCAGATACTGCTCGAGCTCGCGCTGCGCGTTGATCGTCACCGCCTGCGCCGTGAGCTGCGGACTCAGCTTGGACTTGCGCTCCGACGTGCGGATGTCGCGCGCCGACGCCGACCGCGTCTTGTTGCGAGATGATGACGAAGACGCCGCTGTGGAGGACGACGATAATTTCTTATTGCCACTTGTGCTGCTGCTGCCGTTGCTGCTGCTCTGCTTGGATCGTCGCTCGACCGTGTGTGCGCTGCTGCTCAGATGCTTCTTCTTCTTCTTCTTTTTCAGGTCGAGCTCGTCGCTGTCGTAGAACGCCAACTGCCGGTGCTGATGCGACTGGGAGGTCGTAGTGGTGCTGCTGCTGCTGTCATTACTACTAGGCGGATACGCGCGGGACGCCGCCCCCGAGGACGTCGACGACGGCGCGCTGCCGTGGACGTACATCGCCGACGAGGACACTGCCGAGGATGCTGTCGATGATGGCGCTGACGCTATGGAGACGGGGGTCGACGTCGCGCCAACGTACGACGACGACGCCGTCGAGCCCGAAGCCGACGCCGACGACACTTTCCGGCCTTGCATGGACGACAACACGGGCTGCTCCTGCTGCTGCTGCTGCTGCTGTTGCTGGTGGTGGTGGTTCTCCGACTCGGACGCGCTCGACTGCTTGCGCGAGCTGTTCGAGTAGTAGGACGAGACGGACGCGTTCGACACGTTGCGCTCGCGGTCCACCGAGCTGCCGTACGCGAGCGGGTTGGTGCGGTCGCTCGCGTTCGAATCCGTGCGCGCCGAGCGCGACATAAGCGACACGATGTTGAGCGTCTTGCTCTTGCTGTTGCTCTGGTGCACAGCGGGGGGCGGCACCTCTTCCAGGATCGGGATCGAGCTCTGCTGGCGGTACATCGCGGCCGACGACTTGGAGTGCTGCACGTGCAGGTGTGGGTTCGCATTCGCATTCGCATTCGCATTCGCGTGACTGTGGCTGTGGTTGGATTCAAAATGGTCGTCGTGATGCTCAGCCGAACTACTCTTGCCATTCGCATACGCGAGCACGTTTGGCGCGCTCATGGTCTTGGTGGCGGTCTGGTGCTGGTGCGCGCTGCTGCGCATCGACAGCATCTTGCTCTCGCGGATCATGCGGCGCGCCGACTCGTCGTCCTCCTGCGCGTGCGGGTTGCCGTTCGCACTGCCACCACCACTGGTAGTACTCATCGCGGCCATGGGCTTGAGGAAGTCGCGCAGCAGGTAGAAGACGCTGGCGCTCGCCTGCTGCGACTGTGGCACTGGCGCAGCGACAGTGTGCGCGCCGCCGCTGGCCGGGTCGTAGAGCTGCTTCTGCGCCTTGCGGTACGTGTGCGTGAGAAACAGCAGCTTGATGAGGAACTGGTGCAGCTCCACGGCGCGCTCGCGCACCACGCGGTCGCTGCGCGAGCCGAAGAGCCGCTTGGCCGGGAACGGCAGCGCCGAGGACGCGGCCGCGAACTCCTGCGAGCAGGCGTCGATCGCGCGGTTCTCGCGCATCACGCGCGCGATGTCGTCGCGTAGCTTGCGGAAGTCCGAGTACGTGCGGCGCACCTCCCATTCGTCCGCGTCCTGCTGCACCTTGACTACGTACAGCGTCTGGTTCGCGATCGTGAACTCCACGTGGCCGATCGCGACCACGAGGCGACTCATAATTAGGACTGCACTTGTGCTTGCTTGCGCAGTTGTTCGGGCTTGCTGCACTTGTTCTTGTTTGCTTGCTTGCACAAACACTTGCGCACAAGTTGTTGTTTGCGCGTGCTTTGCGTTTGATTTGGTTTGTTCTTCCTCTTGTTTGGCGCCGACTTGTGCAGCACAGGAAGAAGCGCGACGGCGGGGTACAATTAGAAACACTCACACACACGCACACGCAGACTCACTCACTCACAGATAGAATAGAGGAGACAGACAGGAGGCGGGCAGTCAGACCACACACGCGGCGCAAGAGCAGCAGCTGCTGTGGTTGCGCTTGCTTGCTTCTGATGTGTCGGCGGTGACGGGCGGGCGGGCGGGGACGCGCTTCGCTTGTTCGCCAGCGATGACTTGCTCGCGCGCAATTCACTTCGGGCACGCGCTTGCTTGATTGGCGTTTCGGCTGGTGTTGTAGTGGACACGGAACTGGCCCAGCTCGAGTCGACTGCGCGCTCACGCACACGCCCAACAGCAAACAAGCAAACAAGCAAGCAGGCGAGAACAACAACAAGCAAGCAACACAAGCAAGCGAGCGAGCAACACAACAAAGAAGCAAGCAAGCAAGTCGGGGGCGGAAGAGGGAAAGGGTCTGGGCTTTCCCATTCGTCCATTTCACATAGAGCAAAACAACAATAGGAGGCGCGTCCTATTATTGAAGGGCTGGCTGCTCCAAATTCCCATCTGACTCTCTGTTCTTCCTTCTTTTTTTCTCGGCAAGCCCCTGTCTCTGCCACCGATTGCGCCTCTCGATATGCGTACCTCTGATGTTATCACTACACGAGTGGAATAGTCCGATACAAAAATAGACATGAACTAGAATAGTAAATACAGAGGCGATTGTTCACAAATCCGCCGAATGGTCAACTTTCTCGACCTGTGCGCTACTATATGGACCCTTCAAAGTACGATTCCTTTTTTCCTCAAACAGGGCGAGTACCGCATGGTTTGCTCCAGCACCGGCTGGCTCAGTCATTTCGGAATATGCCACTTTCGAGATGCTGGCTGACATTCTTGCCACGCTGGCGTCGAATTCCTACAAGTGCACCAAACGCGCTCCTAAAAATACTACTACAGTAACAGCAGCAGTGTCGTTCGTATGGACAGCTGCAGCTCCAGCTTCCAGCCTCTGGCTTCCTCTTCTCCCAGACGTTAAAGGGTGCTGCCTTTTTGGCCGGTCTTTGGTTAGTCGAGGATGGCGGTTGTCCCGTTGCGATTTTGGTCTTTTGGTCTTTTTGGTCTTTCGACCTCGAAACGCTTGAAACGTATCCTTTGGTCACTGCGTGTGCAAGCTTGAAAGAGAGAGAGAGAAAGCGAGCGACACGCCAAAAGAAGACGATGGCCAAGCGACTCCCCACAAAAGCGATGGCGCAGGGAGGGAGGGAGTGGGCTGCGCCACGATCCGAGCACAACTGCAAAGCTTCTCTCTCTGCCACTGCCTTGCATCTGAGGCAGCTCTGACTCTGAGGTACGACAATACTATTCTGATACAGCTTTCCACAAAAACCGCCTGTGACTTTTTGGCTTTCTTCGCTGTCAAACCAGAATAATCTGTGCCACACACACGATGGCAGCCAAAATGCCACGGTCGTCACCACCTGAGCGAGCAGACCCGCGCGTCGCGCTCCCCAACGTCATCCACCGCGTACGTGCTCATGCCTGCGCCTCGGCAGTTGAGCCACCAACGGCGCTCTCGCTCGTTGTATTCCGTACACTGATACACTCACACTGCTGCTGCTGCTGCTGCTCTTGCTGTCTACTCCACGCCTCTTCACCCCCCTGCAGGTGGTCGACCTCCCAGCGTCAGTGCAGCGCGTCGTGATCGTCGGCGACGTGCACGCGTGTCTGGACGAGCTTCACGCGCTTCTGGATGCCTGCACATACAATTCAAGTCAGGATCAGCTCGTCCTCGTCGGGGACCTCGTCAACAAAGGCCCCAAGTCCGTTGAGGTACAACATATACGCTGAGCCGCGCATCTCTTGCGTGTGTCGTTGAACTCACTGGTTGTACTTCCATTTGTCAATACTACTCACCAGGTCGTCCGCTTTGCGCGCGAGTCGAACGCGCTCTGCGTGCGTGGGAACCACGATGACGCCGCGCTCGCAGCGTACTATGACTGGCGCGCGAGCGGTGGCGTCGCCATGGAACAGGACCACAAGTACGCGTACGTGGCGCAGTTCTCGCCCGAGGACGTGCGCTTCCTGGAGCAGATCCCGTTCACGCTCTCGCTGCCGAGCCACAACGCGATCGTCGTGCACGCGGGGCTCGTGCCGGGCGTGCCGCTCAGCGCGCAAAGGCCGATGGACATGTACACGATGCGCTTCTTGACGAAGAGCCATCGTCCACAGGAAGAGGACGACAAAGCCAATGACAACGGCGCGTCATCATCGCCGTCATGTTGGACTGCGCTGGAGACAAAGAAGAGCGCGGAGCTTGTGGGTGAGAGCGTCCACCTGTGGGCGACACAGTGGGAAGGCCCCGCGCACGTGTACTTTGGCCACGACGCCGTCGCGGGACTCCAGGTGAGTGAGTCTGATCTGCTGTGTGATTGGCATTCTGCTTTCCTTCTATGAGATCTAATATAGCTCGCGATGGCTTGCTGTGTGTGTTCAGCAAGAAGCGTTCGCGACGGGACTGGACACTGGCTGCTGCTACGGACGCGAGCTCACGGCCTGCATCCTCCCGGTGCGTTCGCTGTCCATGTCCATTTCTACTAGCTTACAGCAGACCCCGCTCTGTTTGGCACTCCATCCTGACGCCCCATTTGTTTCTCTGTGTGTCTCTCGTTCTGCTGATGCACAGACACGAGAGATCGTGCAGGTGAAGGCAAAGTGCATGTACGTCGTCCCTGCTGGCAGCATCGCGTGAACGAGTCGAACGATCTAAATAAAGCCACTGGTTTGGGACAAAAATACCTTCCAGTGCCAAAAATAGAATGTACAGGTAGCTTTGTAGATCCATCCATTTTCCCATAGATTCTGAATGAGAGCGAGACGCTTTTGCTCCTCTAGTGCTTCAGCTTCACGAGGCGAGAGCGCAAGAGCGTCAACAGAAGTGCAGCATGCGAAGGACCTCCCAGAAGCAGCAGCAGCCGATCCCAGTGCCTCAGCAGCTTGCGCGACCATCGCCTGTCACCAGCACCGCCAGTAGAAGCACGAGTGTCGTCACGACCAGAGGCTCTTCGTCAGGCGCCGTTCGCCTGGGGAAGCCTGCTATGGCTCATTATCAGCAGCACCTGGCAAAGGCAGTGAGAGACTCGATCAAGACCCCGCCAAGCAGCAACAACCATGGGCTTGGGGACTCTGTCGCGTCATTGTCATCATCGTCATCTTCATCTACGATCAGCAGCAGCAGTAGTGGTGCGCAACTGTCGCTCAAGAAGAAAGTGGACGACGTGTTCAAACGCATCCAGCCGCACACAATCGTGCAGTCGTACGAGAAGCTGCTCGGCGGCTTGAAGACCACGCCCACTCTGGTTGTCAACGGAGAGCTATTGACGCCACTCGCTGCCGTCCCGACCACACTGACCGCAGGCTGGAAGGCGCAGAGCATACAGAGAGAGTCCGAGAGCTCCCAGCATCTTCACCACCTGCCAGCGGGGTTCGACCCGACCAGCGGACGTTTCCACTACGCCCGCAGCGTCCAGTACGCGCCGTCCGACCCGACGTTCTCGCTGTCGACGATCAAGGCGCTGCAGGTGTCGCTCACGTCGTCGCTGAGCCGCTGGGCGTCGTCGTCATCAGCGGCAGTGATCCAGATCTGTCGCCTCCCAGCGACGTTCTCCAAGAAGCTCTGGCACCTCACGGCCGAGTCCTCGAACAAGCAACTGGGGCTCGCACTGTACGAGATCCCGCTCGGCGACTGGCAGCAGAGCTCGCTCGTGGTGCTGGTCTGGGCTCAGACGCTGGAGGTGGTCAAGTTCTACCTGCAGCTCAACGTCGCCGAGCTCCTCTACTGCACCGTGCACGACCGATCAAGATCCCGATGGACGACGTGGACCAAACGTACGGCTTGCACTCGTACATCGCTGCGATCACGATCCGCACGTTCGACAGAGTGCTATGGGAGAAGGAGTTCTACGGGATAGCGCTCGAGAACGCGGATGATAAGAGCTTGGCTCACAAGAGAGGAGCTGCTGCCTCCAAAACAAGCGCAAGCCAAAGTGGTGGAGCTGCTGGACGACGCGAACAACGGGTACCGCGACCGCGAGCGGTATTTGAGCACGCCCGACGCTTCGTTGCCCGTGGCGACAGATGCGATCGCGTACGCGATGGACAATGCGCTGATCGTGGACCTGAACGTGTGGGAAGGCAGCAGCAGCGCCTGCACGCCAGTCTGGGGACTCAGCAAACTGCTCCCGATGATTCGCAAGAGCGCACATGACGACGAAGGTGGTGGTGCCTCCAGAGCAGCGGCCACAGACTTCTCGCTGAGCGCCGAAGAGAAGCAGAGCCTCGTGCTGCTGTATCAGGACGCGGCTCGCGGCAACGGCGTCACGATCTCGCTCGAGAAGATCGGCTCTTCAGCAGCGGCGAACAAGAAGACCCGAGTGTTTGTGAAACAGATCGAGCTCACGTTCAGTCTACGGTTCATCGACGCCACGTTCGGAACGAGCTACGCTGCCGCGAAGAAATGAAGCAAACGAACATACTGATACAGCAGCTTTCATAATATTAATTCGTTTACATGCTCCACACACATACATACTGTAACAAGACACACACAAACAAGCTTATTACAAGCGACGACCACCTCATGTGGACACCGAACATCACTCCGCCTCAAACACCACACACACACAATCGTCCTACATCGGAGGACACTGCAAGTTTAGCGCTTTCCGGAACACCACAATCGCGTCGTCGTGCTCGCCGCGCAGGTGCAGCAGGCGTCCCAGCAGCGACAGACTCGGCAGCAAGCTGGCGTCGAGCGCCAAAGACTTGTTCACTGCGCGCTCCGCGGCCTCCAGGTCTCCCTTGCCGTCCAGCGCCTTGGCGAGGTGGTACCACGCGACCGCGTTGTCGCCATTGATCTCCAGCGATTTCTGGAACTCTTCCGCCGCGCTCGAGAAGTCGCACTTGCCCAGCAGGATCACGCCGAGCTCGTGGTGGGTCGCGGCGACGTCCAGCGGGATGTGCAGCTCCAGCTTCTCGCTTCGGAATGGCGAGAGGCGCGGCGCGGGCAGCGGCGACGACGGGCGGACGCAGTTGCTGAGGTTGCCCTCCGAGACGGTCGATCGCTCAATGTCGTCCTCGTCTTCGTTTCCACCGTCTTGCGCTTCACACCGCTCCTGCTGCTGGTTGTTCTCGCTAGGACTCGAGGCGTACGAGCTTACCACTGGCTCTTCCTCTTCTTCGTGGCTGATGCGATCGATCGCTGGGTCCGAGCTGTGGCGGGTCGACGACGGACGCGGCGAGCACGGCGCGTAGCCATCGTCCAGGTACTTTTGCGCGATCGCGTCGTACTTGTCCTTCTCGGCTCGCACCATGTGGATCTGCAGCTGGCTCTTCTTGAGCGCGTCGCCGATCTGCTTCTTCGCGGTCAGCAGCTTCTGCACGTGCTCTTCGAGCTCGCTCACGCGACTGTCCATCGAGAGCTTCTGGATCGCCTGTGACGGGATCTGGTCGAGCTCTTCGTACCACGCCTTGGACGGCGCGTCCAGCTCGGTCTTCGCAAGACGCCGTCGCGAGCGTGTCGAGCTGCTTGCCACGTACTCGTTCTCTTGCTCTTCATCACCTGCTTTCTGGTGCTTCTGGTGGGGCTTCTTCTGGGGCTTCTGTGCCTTCTGCTGTTGTTGCTGCTGCTGGGTCTTGAGAAGCTGCGGAGGCGCTGGCGCGAGCTGCACGCGGTTGAGGAACATCGACGACGATCTGGGGAACATCGGCAGACTCGACAGCGTCGCGTACGAGTAGTTCCTGCGCAGCGACTCGGAGCGCACGCTTCTCGCTGAGGGCGACAAGACCACTGGGCTCATCGCGCCGCTGCCACTCGGCGGCAACCCATCGATCGTGCGATTGCGGCCGCGCGTCGTCACGGATGTCGGCGTCGCTGCTGCTGCTGTTCGTGGCGAAGAGACCAAGTAGTTGCGCACCGATCTGCTGCGCTTGGGTGGCGGCGGCACGTTGAAGATCCGCGGCGAGAGCACCTCGGGGCTCCAGAACAGCGACCGGTTGCTGTTGTTGCTATGGCTGGTGCTTTCTGTTGAGCAGCCATTGCTGTTGTTGTTTTTGTTGTTGTTGTGGTTCGCCGTTCGTGGACTGACGCAGCTGCTCGAGGCGATGCTGTCGCTGCGGCGACTGCTCATGTTCAGCGTGTAGCTGGTCTCGTTCGTGTTGCAGCCGGCGAGCGCGTTCTGCAGGTGCTCGTGGCAGACGGCGCACACGCGCTGCGGGTGGTAGAGCCCGATGTGGCGCAGCGGCAGCGCATCGCGCGAGTGGCGGCCGCAGACCGACTCGCCGCAGTTGCGGCAGTGGTGGCGGCTCTTGAAGTACCCGAACTTGCACTCGCAGATGTAGCAACGCTTGTCGAGCTTCCAGGTCGGCGGGGTCTGCTGCACGGCCGCCGCGCGCATCGAGGGATTGCTGAGCAAGTCTGCGATCGGGTCGCGGCACGCGACGGCTGACACTGGCGAGGCTGATACAAACAGTTCCGGCGACTGGTTGCTGCTGCTGTTGAAGATCTCGTTATCGAACTGGTTGCTCGTGTCGAACGCGTTCTCCTTGGCGTAGCTCTGCTGTTGTTGTTGTTGCATGTTGAAGCCACGCGAGCTGCCACCACTCCCTTGGCCACCATTGTTCACGGGACTGCGCGGCACATCCTTACTACTCTTGGGTCTGCTCTTCGTATTAGCTCTTGGCCGTGGTGGCAGCACGGGCATCGTCGCTACGGCCGCGCCGCGCAGCTGCTGCTGCTTCTGGCTCTTCTTCGAGGCGCTCGCGACGCGGCTGAGCGCGCGCACCTCGGCGTCGAGCATCTGCAGAAACAGCCGCGAGCTCGCCGCGGTCACGTGCTCCTGCGCGAGCTCGAGCGGGGACCTCCCGTCGGGCGTGGGCACGGCGATCGCCTTCGGGTAGAACTTGAGCAGCAGCTTGAGCGCCTCGAGCGGCAGGTTCTTGCGCAGCGCGAGGTGCAGCGGCAGCAGGCCCGCGAGGTTCTTGGTCGCGGTCGCCGACGGGTGCACGAGCACGAGCTTCTGCAATACGCGGAGGGGGACCTTTGGATCCGAGCAGATCCAGTGCAGAGGCGTCATGCCAAAGTCGTCCACTTCGCGCGCCAGGAAAGGCCGCAGCTGCACGGCTTTCATCAGCGCCGAGTACTCGTACTTCTCCGCGAGGTCCACCGCGGACGTGAGCGTCTCCATGTCTATCTATCTGCGTGCCTGTGTGTGTGGATAGATCTGTGTTGTCTGTGCTGTTTAGCTGGAGCTTATGGGATGCGGCGCAAATCGGATACTGACGGATGGTTAACGGGGGCGGCGGCTGCGGCATATTTGTCCCAACAAAGCAGCGTGAGAGGTCGCAGAAATTTCCGTGTTGGGTACGGTGCTTCGTTGCTTGTGCTGGGTGCATACAGTATTCGCCTTCCTCACAGTTGATGAAGAGTGCTGCCGCCATATTTTTAAAACCACTAGGATCCAGAGCCACCACAGCAAAGGAAACGGAAAGGGTGGACTGTTGCGATGAATCAAAGGACGCATGGATACAGGAACACAGTTGGCTTGTGGCGCAGCATTGCAAGCGAGTGAGTCAGAGCGTCATGCTCCCGCGCACAGTTGGACACCAAAGAGGCTCGCGGGTGGTGCGGCTTTTCCAGCATTCTGCTGCTTTTGAACGGACGCATTGATGCAGCGACGCTTTGGTTGAGGGCTTTTTTGGTGGCTTGCGTTTAGTGGCTTGGTAAATGTCCTGAGCTTTAAGATGATGGAGATGGCCATTTTCCGAGAAGGCGCGGGGCATTTCGATGGAAAAAGCGCCACAGACGCCAGGCGCTAACGTTCGAAATTCATTCCCACGCATGCTCGCTCTCCCTTGAAACCACCGCAAACCCGAAGGTGCTGCACGCAGTGTCGGACAGGCTGTGTGTTTGAAATTGAGCGTTTTTGAAACGGGACTGGTGCAGGCAGTGAGTGTGAGTTCACATTGCTCACATTGGTATCCTCAGAGAAAGCATTTCTTTGGACCCGATACCAGCTCTAAACACTGCGTCTATTCGACGTCAGCAGATCAGATCAACTCGAAGTCGCTTCGCACTCAAGTGGCCTTTTGGAAGACGTGCGCCTGCATTTCCAAAAATGAGCTGGCAGATATATATATCTTCAGTGAGTCATTCCATTATTTGGTTGGTGCTTCGATGGCGATCTTTGGTTTTGGTGCGTGACTGGGTTGGCGTGATTTGCTCGGAAAAAAAGCTTGGAGAAGCGTGACTGGGCTGGCGGACTTTTCAAAGACGTTGGTGGCTCAATCCAACAGATTCGATTGCGAGTCAAACTGTTCTTCGAGGGGATAAGACGATGTCAACACAGTGCTCGTGCAGGAAGCAGCGCAAAAAGTGAATGGGAGAGTGAACAGTCATGGAGTCGCCCACATTGAGTTGGTGGTGGAGCTGTGGCTGAGCGAAGGGAGTGCTTGAGGCAAAGTGACCTTTCAAGGTCACATTCAGGAGGGAGCGCATCAACTGGCCGAAGTTTTTGTGCCAAGGCTGAGCGACAAAAATACTCCTGCGGCCGACTTTCAAGTCAAAGCACAGTTGTTAAGGTGAGAGATTGTTTCGCTGTGCAAAACTGAAGTCCAGAGAACTAGCCAATCGCAGTGCCATATTATCGCACTTAACAGGATACAAAGGGTATATTCTATACAGTATACACAATACAATATACCATTTTGAGTATAGCTCGTTGAATTTGAGAGACGGGTGCTCTTGGACAACGACTTCAAAGACCGATCATTAAGTTTTGTCCTTTTGTGCATCAGCCGACAGCCAGAGACACCAGCGCAAGCGAATTGCTAGACTGACAGGAAGCCAAACAGGTAGTGAGCTGCAGGGCATGCATCTCCGCTGTCAGTTCTATTTCAACAGCCAGCGTCACATGTTCATTAGATAAGCCACATGCGCTCAAGCAAAAAGATATAACGGTATTTTATTTATCCACCGATGAAGAATTCTGAGACTTCTTTAACACTTGCAACAGCGGTGTCTGCCGCTAGAGTGCGTTGCTTGACTGCATGTCATTGTCCGTGCGTCCGAGGATTTCTTGGTTGTTGAGTTACACCAGTTTGAGAAGGGAAATGCGTTCAGATCATGTTAGTTGGAATGCACACGCACTCGAGGGTAGTTTTGTACATCCTCATTCCAAACACTCCGAGTGGGAAGCACATGTTCGTCTTTGGCTCCTTGCATTCGACCTTGCTAGGCTAACCGCCAGAAAGTCCGTCCAACATATCTGCATACGTGTGGCTCAAGAGTTGATGCAGCTCTCATAAAAATTGTATTGAGGCTTTGCATGATACAGGCGATGGCTTCAACCTTCTCTCTCCGTCGTTCCATTGGCCATAATTGTGTACCAAAAGTATTTCAGCCAACCAAATTGCAAGATCACGTAATAACAGTGGGATGAGCAGCAACCATTTTCGTTCTCGAAATTTCTCCTGGGATCAGCACTGGCCGCGTGGACATCGCGAGCGATCGACAACGCGGAGCGCATCGCATCGCAGGAGCTATTCGTCTCCATTCCCCGCACACATCAATCACACCACCAGAGACGTCTCTGTCTCTGTGTTTATCTGTGGCTGGCTGTGTGACTGTGTGACAGGCAGACGCAGCGTCTTTATGGACACAATTGAATCGGACAAGCAGTAGACAAGAAGCGACAACGACACACAACATCAGCTTAGGATGACGAGCCGACACGCGCGCAGCGAGGCGATGAAGCCGCTCGCGTCACCAAGGAACGTGCTGCTGACCCTGCTGCAGCTGCTCGTCGTGCTGGCGCTCGTGGCGGTGCAGCACGCGAGCGCGATGGACGCGTCCAAGGACTATTACAAGATCCTCGGCGTCAAGAAGGAGTTCTCGGACCGCGAACTGAAGAAGGCGTACCGCACGCTCGCGCTCAAGTACCATCCGGACAAGATCGACAACGAGCAGGACAAGGACAAGGCGAAGGAAAAGTTCCTCGAGGTCTCGGAGGCGTACGAGGTGCTCTCGGACGCGCAGAAGAAGGAAGAGTATGACCAGGCGCGGCTCTACGGCGGCGGTGCCGGTGGTGGTGGTGCCGGTGGTCCAGGCGGCTTTGGAGGCTTTGGCGGCTTTGGAGGGCAGCGTGGTGGCGGCGGACGCAGCAGCGAAGAGTCCATGCGGTCGTTCACAAAGATGTTTGAGAGCGTGTTTGGCCACGGCTTTGGCGGTGGCGGTGGTGGCATGGGCGGCATGGGTGGCTTTGGAGGCTTTGGTGGACACCAGGAGTTCCAGTTTGATGGCATGGATGGCTTTGGTCACGGATTCCCAGGCGGCCGTGGTGGCGGTCGCGGCGCGCCTCAGCAGCCACAGACTCTGTATCCAAAGGACTCTCCGGTGCGTTCACTCTCGAAGAAGAAGTTCCCAGGCAAGGACGCGAACAACGAGTGGCTCGTCGAGTTCTACTCGGTGCAGGACCAGCTCTCGCACAAGTTCAAGGACCACTACGAGAACATTGCGCGCGACCTGTCGGGGAAAGTGAAGGTCGGCGCTGTGAACTGCGACAAGCACCAGAAGTTCTGCGCGTTTATGAAAGTGGAGAGCTACCCGACGTTCGTGTACGTCTGGGAAGGCAAGAAGACCAAGTACGACGGCGAGCTCGACGAGTACTCGGTCTACAACTTTGCGATCGAGAAGCACATCGCAAAGCTCCAGAAGATGCGCGAGGCGGGTGAGATCGAAAAGCTGCACAGCGGCAACGAAGCCAAGCTCTGCAACGTCGGCAAGGACGCGAACCCGTCCACGTCGTCGCTCTGCGCGGTATTTGTGCTCTCAGAGAACGCTGGCTCGCGCGGAAAGGAGATGCCAGTCGCGCAGGAGGTCGTGAAGAAGTTTCGCCAGACCAAGGGCATCAAGTTTGCGTACGTGGACTGGAAGACCCAGAAGCGCGCGCTGAGCAAACTCATGGGCGACATCAAGCCGCAGCAACAGGGACCGACGCTGCTGGTGATTCGCACGAAGAAGGGCAAAGTGCGCGTCGGAGTGCACCCTTCCGGTGCGTTCACCCCCGAGGCGCTGTCGTCCACGATGGAGCGCGCTGTCGGTGGCGACTTGACCATGCAGGTGGTGTCCGCCCCCGTGCATTTCCGTTAAGTGAATGAGTGAGAGGCGCTGGTGCTGCATTTCCATTTAGAGCCTTGAGTTGCATGTCGAATACCAAAACCAAAACAAATAAACAAAATCTCTTAATTCGCATGCATCCTTCACTGCAAATTGCGAGCGGCTCCAGCCGTGATGTTTGTTATTCAGTGAAGTGGCCATTGCTGCGCTCTTGAGTCACAGTATCGGAGCAAAGCGATCAGTCGTGAAATGCACTCGTGTTCGCCGCGGCCAGTTGCTTGATGTGTTCCAGTGGTCCAGTCGGATCTGAAGCTCTGAAGCTCTGTATCCGCTGCTGCATTGTTGACTGGCTCACATCCGTCCATTCCCGCTCTGTAGCAGTCAACCTGAACACTGTGGGAACCTAGTTGCTGTCTACAGTAGGCAGCAAAGCGACGATCGTTGTCGTGAGGTAGCACATCCAGTACTTCATCCCACATTCTTGAAGTTGCCAATGTGAAGAGCTCAGTGTTCTCTTCTATTCAGTCTCCCACTGTACTTCTCTCAACTGGTTGCGTTGCTCAATAAGAGAATTTTGTATGCAGAGCGTTGCATTTTGAGGGGAAAGGGGGATTTTTGCCTAAATTTATACCCCATACAAATCCCCACACAAGCGGCTCTCGTGCTGTGCATTTGAAGCGGAGCAGAGCAAGCGCGCGGCGCCACCAGCACCAAGAGCTCACGCGCACAGGAAGCGAAGACCAGGCAGGCGCACAGGCAGGCAGCAGCACCAACAGCAGCACCAACAGCAGCAGAACGAACAACAGGATGCAGAGTGGAAAGTCATACGCAGCGGCAGCTGCGCGCAAGCCCCACGCGGCCGGCGCCAAGACCAGCAGCAGCAACGGCAACGCGGCGAGCAGCAAGCCCGCATCGACGACCAGTAACAACAAAAAGAAGTAAGTGTTGGTGTAGGCGATGGAGGCTTGAGAGAGCTGCGCTATGCGGTAGTGCTGGTTTGCTCACTATGCCTTGTGTGTGGCTGTGGATCTTTTTCGTAGGAATGGCGGCGAGAGCAAGGGAAAGCCGAATGGGAAAGATACGGCGGCGGCTGCGCCACCGGGGTTCGCGGCGCCAAAGCAGCCGGCAGCTGGCTTCAGCGGTGCGTCGATCGTTCGTATTTGTTAGGTGACTGTCTTGCTAGTCGGCTATATTGCTTTACGACTGACACGGAGATGGATTTGTTTGTTTCGTACAGATCAGCAGCAGCGCGTTCTCCGCCACCGTGCGCTCTTTGCGTTCCGCTTCTTTGTGGTGCGTGCGGGGTTTTTCAAGGAGCGCTTGTGTGCCGTCGTTGACCTTGTGCTAATTGCCTGCTACGCTGCTTGTGTAAATATTCATTCTGTAGGGAAAAGCCGTGGAAGTGCAGCTGGATGATAAGTCGCTCTACGCCGGTGTCCTCGACTGCATTGACCCCGACGACTTCTCGATCGTGCTCAAGAACACTCAGCGAAAGAGCGAGGGCGGCGAAGCGTTCCAGAGCGGCAGCACTGTGATCTTCAAGCGCCGCCAGATCGTGCACCTGACTGTGGATGGTGTGGTGAACTACAACGAAGGCGCGTTCGGCGCGGCTGGCGCTGCATCTGCTTCTGCGGCGGCTGCGAGCGGCTTCCGCACTGACACGGAGATCAGCGGCCGCCAGCACGACCATCTCTTTGGCCGCGAGCTGCAAGCAGCCTCTTCGTGGCTCGACCCCCAGCTCGACAGCGGTGAGCTCGAAGACCCGCGCCGACGATTGTCCAAGTCTGGCTGGAACCAATTTGAAGCGAACGAGAAGCTCTTCGGCGTGGTCTCGAGCTTTGACGAGAACATTTACACGACGAAGCTCGACAAGACCAAGATCTCGAACCAGCAGTCGCGCGACGCCGAGCGCATCGCGTTTGAGATTGAGCGCCAGACGTCGAGCAACTTCCACCTCCAGGAAGAGCGTGGACAGCAGAGCGCGCAGGGGCAGCAGGACGATCTGGACGAAGAAGCGCGATACAGCTCCGTCGACAGAAAGCACCACGCGAAGGCGTCGTCTCATGCGGCTCACGCTCCTAAAAACTCCAATTCGTATGTACCGCCAGCGATGCGCAACCAGCAGCAGCACCAGACCAGCGGCGAACGAAAGACGCAGACGAAAGCTGACAGTTCCCAACCAAAGCAGCAGCAAGCCGCTCCAGCCAGCGCTGCTGCACCAGTGTCTGCTCCTGCTCCAGCCTCGACGTCTTCTGCTCCAAAGCCACTCTCGTTCAGCGATGCAGTGATGGGTCGCACTGCTGCGAAGCCTGAACAAAAGAAGGCTATTCCTGTTGCTGCTGCTGCTGCTGCTGCTTCATCGCCAAAGAAGTCCGCTTCAGGTCCTTCTACTGCTACGAATGGCACTGAGGCAAAGAAGGCGGACTCGAAACCGCCTGCTCCTGCAGCAGCTGCTGCATCTCCATCCACCCAGAAGAAAAGCAGTGCTTCCGATGCAAAGGAGTCTTCTTCCAAGGCGACTTCTGCAAAGGAAACGAAATCGAAGGCCGACGCATCTTCTCCAGGCAAAAAGGCTACAAAGGCTGCTACAACACCAGCGACCGCACCGTCTTCAACTGCTACTTCTACTTCGACGACGACGACTTCGGCTTCAGCATCGACGACTACAACTTCCGCGGCAGCTGCTGCGAAGAAGACGCTGAATCCGAACGCCAAGGAGTTCAAGTTCAACGTCGCGGCGGCAGAGTTCACGCCAAAGTTCACGGTGCCAGCAGCAGCGCCGGCAGCCGTCGTCGCCTCACCCGTCGCTACGATGGCTTCGCCGTACCGTGGCCCCGCTTCCCACCACCATCAACCGCACCACCACCAGCACCATCACCAGCAGCAGCACCACCCACAGCAGCAGCAGCACATGGGCGGCCACATGCATCATCAACCGCATCCGGCAATGGGAATGTACTCTCCGATGCCCGAGGAGTGGATGTACGAAGGCGTTGTGGGCATGGACGAAGCCGAGCTCATGCAGCAGGGTGGGTACATGGCGTACGGCATGCCGATGGTGCCCAGCGTGCCTGTGATGCAGCCCCAGGGGTACCCTCAGATGATCCCACAGCAGAACATGCGCATGATGGGCCACGGCGGCGGACAGCGAGGTCCACACGGCGGCTACGGAGGCTACCAGCAGCCTCCATACAACCCTCGAGCGTACTACCCGCCTGCAGGTGGCGTTCCTGGTAAGTAGCTGTGGTTTTTCTCTCCAACACCAGTGAGATGTGAATGAATGCTGGCTGCGTAATGGAGGACTCACTTTGGAACTGGTGAAATTGGTTGGTCATATTGATGTAGGTGGGATGCCATATCCAGGAGCTGTCCCCGTGGGTGTCGCTCCTCAGCCGCCGCTACCACGGTAAGTTGTTACTGTGAGTGAACAGAAATGGATGAGTGGATGCCAATCAGATGGACTTCGTAGCTTCCAGAATAGCATCGTCTAATCGTTTGTTCATTGCTATTGTATCATGACCCAGTGAGCCAACCCCAAGCGAAGCACCGCCAGCGGCTGCAGCAGCCACCGCGCCATCTCCTAGTTCCCCACAGAGCTCCGCGAAGCCTCCATCTTCCTCTGGCGCCGGAAGCTCCAAGAAATAAAACAGAGTCTTCACAATGCGCCTGAGGCTGGGAACAAAGAATGGAAAATGTGAATCAAAAATCGCACCACTCCCACCTCCCGCTCGTTTGTATATCTCTTCTGGTCGAATTTGCTATTGCTACCTGGTGAGTATTTTCTAAAGGAGTTGTGTTTGAAGCGAGCAGGACTTGGAAGTGTGACCGATATAGGAATTCGCCAAAGATGCTCATGGGAGTTTCAGGTCTCGACGTCCAAGCCTGTCTTCTACCTGGCTGCCAAGCGAATTGAAAACCAAACATCAAATCCACGCGACAGGCTGGCACAGAGAGCATGATGCTGCCGCCAACCCGCAAATCTTCGAACGCGCCGGTGAGCGGAAGCGCGTACAACCCCGCAGCTGGGAATGGAGGCATCGTGGCTGCCGGAGGCGGCGGCTCATCAAGTGCTGCAAGCTTTGGAGCAAAGCGGCATGGAGAAGCCATTGCAGGTACTCAACCAGTTGTCTCTTCATGCATGTCCAACGCAATCTCATCTTGTTGTCTTCTGTATTTGGCATGACTGAATGACTGATTGTGCGTATAGAGAAAGGATTCCGAGACGAGCCCCAGTACTCGCATCGCCCTCCAAGTGCATCAAGCAGCAGTAGCTTCGTGATGGACCGCATCCACTCGCTCGAGAAAGAGAACGAGCTCATCAGAGCTGAGCTGTCGCATTTCCGCCAGCACCTGTCCAGCAACCAGCAGCAGCGAGAGGACGGAAGGGTGAGAGTGTGTGAACTTTGGCTGCGAGCGTTTGTCGATCGCGATGTGCAACATGAATCTCCCAATCTCCCTCACTACCTTTCTTTAATCTCTGTAGCTTTCATTGTCAAAAGGTATCACTGTAGTGTCTGCTTCCTAGCTCTCAGGTTTCTGCGTTAAAAATTGGTTTGTATTTGACATACTCTGCAGTGAGCGACGAGCTCCAGCGCCTCGTGCACTCGTTCAATAGCCAATTGCAAGCCGATAGCGTGTTCCAGCAACGCGAGCAGCAGAAATGCGCGCTCCTGTTTGCCGAGGTAACCAGCAAGACCCCCAGTCCTCCAGTTCTCCATCGTATCATTGCCGTTAACCTTACGGGACTCATGACAATAGCCATTTTCGACTAATTTGTGATATGCTGTTTAGGTTGCTCGATTGGGCCACAGCGTCGAAAGTGTCGAGCTCTCGATGAAAACGATCGGAGACGACACGCACCGGAGGTTCGAAGTGCACGAGCAGCAGCTGCAGTGCTCGAGTAGCTCTTCAAAGCAGCAGCAGTCGTCGCAGGTGTCGAATCAGAGGAGCGAAGAGACTCAGAAGCAGATCGAGGAGCTCCAACATTCACTGACTCTGGTGAAGAACGCGCTCGCACAGTTCCGCTCCGAGATCGAGTCCGAGCGCAACGAGCGCTGGCGAACCGACAACGAGCGCAACCAGTGGGTGGGCGAGCTGCGCGCGGTGGTCGCCAAGATCGACGCATCGATGGACGCGAAGATCATCCACCAGGTCGAGCGCCTGAACAACAAGCTCACGACCGACAAGATGGACATGATGCGGCTCCTGGAAGAGTACCGGGAGCTCATGACCGGCGCGGACTTCAAGCGGATATCCAACCAAATGATGGAGTTCAGTCGCATCAACGACCACTTGCTCGCGCTCGAGCGCTGGATCCACACCGAGTTTGGGCACATCAAGCGCGTGTTCCAGTTCGTGATCGCCGACACGGACAGCAGGCTGCAGGGCATCACGCTCGAGATGATCGCGGGCATGAAGAGCTGGCATGCGATCCTGGTAAACCAGGACGACGAGCGCAAGGCGCGCTTGCAGGATATCCAGGACGCGGTGGTCGAAGTCTCCCATGTCATGCAGAAGAAGTTGTTTGCGCTCGAAGAGGTGCTGCCTATGGAGGTGGAAACCCGGCAGCAGAACGACGACAAGCTCCGCAAGCGCGTCGAGAGCGTCGTCAAATCTCTTTCACGCGCACTGGAGGCGACGCGCGAAGAGTGGATCGTGCCGCAGGCGCGCATGAAGATCATCGAAGACGCGCAGCGACAGATCACGGACCAGGTGGGCGAGAAGCAGGAGATTGTGAACCAGACGATCCAGGAATTCATCAAGGACTCGGACACGATGCTCGCGAAACTGGCGGACTATGTCGTGGAAGAGCGTCAGGAAATGCTGCCGACTGCGTCTATTGAGGCACCAGCGATTGATGCTGCGGGTATCAAAAGCGATAGTGACGACGCAGTTGCTCTCAGTTCAACAGCGACACTGGATGCCAGCCCAACGACAATAGCCGAAGTGCCCGGTACTGGGGCTCAGAGTCCATTTTGTCCATCTCCAGACGTGCTGGGAGCTCTTCGATCCGAGTGGACGTCATTCTTTGAGACGCAGCTCCCACCTCACTTGACCGAACTGAAGAGCTCTTTACTCGACGAGATCGAGAAAAAGATCGCCCACATGGCTGAAGTCAGCAGCTTCACATCCAATGAGCGAGAGCTGCTGGAGCAACAGAAGATCGCGGTGCAGAGTCTGCAGACGTGGACGGTGAGCCACACGCAGGAGTGCCGCCAGTGCTACGACTACCTCAACTGGGCGTTCGAGGACGTCAAGACCGAGCAAGTGGTCTTTCGATGTCTCACTGCGACGATCGACCACGTCGTGGGCATGGCAGCGCTGCAAGAGTTTCAGGTTTTGGAGGAGAATACGAGCTGGACAGTGGAGCAGCTCACTCAGATGCAGCAGCAACAACAGCAACATGCGGTTGTGAGTGTATCAGAGTCAGCAGAAGCGCTACCGTCTTATAGTAGCCATTCTGAATCCCGTGCCGGTGAGGACCAAGATAACAGCACCAATGATGAGTTCGGTGAGGTTGAACCACCACCTGAGCTCAGTATGATCTCGGTCCTCGACAATAGCGATGGAGGTGCAGCTGATGCTGCTGCTGCTGTGGATGCGGATCTTGCTGAACTCGCAGTCGATCCCACCTTCAGTGATACCCCAGAACACAGCGACAATGACGATTTTGGTGGTGTCGAGCCGACGAGTGACATCAGTACGCCCACAGTCCCCGACAACAGCAGTGAAGACTCCGGTGGCGTTGAACCATCGAAGTTGCTTGATGCGGTCACAGCCCACGCCACTGATGATGCAAGCAATAACACTGCGGCAGGAGATGGTAGTAGTGATGGTGTGGCTGCCGCGCATCCAGAAGTAGCAGATGGCGAAGATGCAGGCGATCAGGAGGAAGTAGAAGGCGTCGACGAAGCAAGCCTCTGGCTCTGAGGAGAAGGATATGGTGTCAATGCAGAGCGATACGAAGACGAGAAGCGTGAGAATGGTACAAATCAATAATAACTCGTTCAAACACCCTCTCTTCCCCCACAGGCACGCAATGCGCATCTCCCCCAACTAACCAAGAGATCATCAGTCGCTCACTCGATCTTTCTCTCTCTCTTGCCACTCAACTCAACTCTCTCTAAACGCTCACCCATCTACTTCCCAGCTCTTTCAAGGACGACGCCGCCTTCAGGACGGGATTCTCCCAGAGGTCGAGCGTCGAAGTGTCGGATTCGTAAACGCTGATTGAGTCGCTCTAGAGTTGTTGCTGTTGCTCCCAGGATACAGTGGCGCTCGGTACGGCTGCAGCGTCGCGCGCGGCAGGTTCGAGTGCAGATGGTCCTGCGGCGGCGTGATCGCGACGTACCACCCCCACTGCGGCGACTCGGTCTGCAGATCGAAATCGCCGCCGACCCCCGGACTGCTGTTCAAGAGCGGGCTGTCTCCGCGATGCAGTTGTGCGGCGAAGAGCTCTCGGTCGGATGGCATGGCGTTCTGACTGGAGTTTGGCGACGCCCCCATTGCGCTCAATATAGACTGCTGTGTCGAGCTCTTTTTAATCGCAGAGCCGAACGGTCGCGGTGGTGGCAGCGCGGCGCCAACTCGTCGATTGCTGTCACAGATTCGCGCTTCATCGCTCTCAGCACCGGAACTCAATACCGCCGCTGGATCGACACCAGCACCGTTTCTATGTGTTCTACTACTATGCGAATCGTCTTCCACGCCACGACGCTCTCTCGTCTCCATCTTGTCCTCATGTTCTCTTCTCTCATCTGCAACATGCAGTTCTTCAAACACTTGCGTCAAGCTGCCTCCATGCTCGTCGCACCAGCTCACCGCCGCCGAGAGTTTCTCATCGCTGCCCGAACCAGTCGCAGTCTTCGTGATCGAGTCTGCGACCATCGTGAGCTTCGCGCCTCGCGCGCTTTCCTCGACCTCGACCCTTCGTCTCGTGACCACGACGCCGACCTCTTGCTTGCGGTACATCGCACCACTGCTTTTAAACCCAGCACCAGCACCATCGCCATCACCAGCGCCGTACCCGTACCCGTCTCCGCCTTCAGCTTCTCCTCCCCCATCTTGCTCTTCCGTGTCCAGATGGCTCAAGCTCGAGTGGCTGTGCGCGAGCGTCTCGGTCGCGTTCAGGTACGTGATGACCGAGACGGCGGTGGCGGCGGCGGCCGCGAGCACCGGGTGGTCCTTGAACCAGCGCAGCCCCGTGGAGAGTTCCTTGGCGGTCGGGAAGAAGGACGCGTCCGCGAGCCCATTGCTCATCGTCTCTGTCCGCCGTGTCTGCCGTCGCGAGTGAGCGAGTGGCGTGAAGTGGCGAGTTGTCTGCTGCGAAGCTCTTCGTGGGGGAATGGGAAGAATGGCATGGTCATGGTTCCATGACCTTTCAGAAAAAAGAAAGCGAGAAAGGAACAGGAGTACAGTGCTGCACGCGGGACAGAACAATTCGTCAGCAGAGGGTGCATGCATTTCCCGCAACTTCAACCTGCGACCATTGCTCAGGAAATCGGGTCGAATACTTTTTATATCCGGTGATAGGTGGTCTATCTGTATTTTGAATCAGCATTGCGGTATGAAGGAATTTAGAATCAATCTTTTTATATTGTAAATAGTCGGATCGCGAACGCTCGAAAAAGAAGGATCTTTTTGTGTGAACAGGGAGGCAAAAAGCAGTTTCGGGTGTGAACTGGTCTGCTGACGCGGCAGCAGTGGTTTAGGCTGTGGTCTGCGCCTGATTTTGTATGGAAGATGCAACGAAAAGAAGGATTTTGAACGCCCCTCTTATTCTTTCTCTCGACCCCGACCACCAGTCGATATCTTCACTTTCTAAAGTATGAGCAAACAATAATGACCACAGCTTTCCCAACGAAACAACAAACAACAAACGGGGATGCTGAATGCTGAACACACACATATGATGCGAATGTGTTTACAAACGCGTGCAGACCAACCAAAGTCCATCACAGTCGCATGGTGTGTGCGCGTGACTGTGTGTCGGCTGAAGCCAAATTGGAGTGAAGCCACACAAGCAAGGAGTGGGACGTGCCTAATAACATTGAAGTTTGTATGCGAAAGAAAGACCACACAAAACTGAGCCAGCCAAAAATCTGTTAAAAATTTGAACATGGGTACAATTTCTGTAGCCAATGTGAGGAGGGGTCACTAATAAATTCAGGAGTGTTTGTCGCAGTCTCTCTGAAGAACTCTCTTCACGAATCTCACTCTCCCCACTTCACCAAATCTATTTTGCTCCCACACACGACGCGCGAGCAAA
This sequence comes from Globisporangium sylvaticum, assembly GCA_023334975.1. Lineage (NCBI taxonomy): Eukaryota > Oomycota > Peronosporomycetes > Pythiales > Pythiaceae > Globisporangium > Globisporangium sylvaticum. The sequence goes on from JAADVK010000242.1 coordinate 34,425, forward strand.
CCAAACCTAGAGGTCGGCGTTCGCGCCGAGGCTCGTGTGGTGCACGACCGTCGCGTTGAAGTAGCGCTCCGAGAAGTTGCCAAACCCCGGACAGATCGCGTCCGCGTCGTTCACCTCCGGGTCCACCGCACCCGTGACGATGTGCACGGCCGGATACCGCGAGCAGATCTCCGACACCGCGAAGGCGCTCGCCAGCAGACACACAAAGTGGATGCTCCCCTCCTGCGCACCAAAGTCCAGCAGCGCCTGGATCGCCACGCACGCCCCCGCACCCGTC
>JAADVK010000243.1:0-34642 GCA_023334975.1 Globisporangium sylvaticum
AACCCCCCCCCCCCTTCTCCCCTTGCGTGTCTCATTGTGAGCGCCGCGTGAACGACGGAACGCCAGCACGATGAACCGCATCCTGCAGAAATTCGTTGGCGACACGTCATCGTCGTCGTCGCAGCGACAGTCAGGGAGTAATGCGAATGCGCGCACGCCCGCGTCGACCGGCAACATGAGCAGCGGCGCCAATTGGGCGGCAGGTCACTTTGGCGGTCAAGCGCAAGCGCCGAGCTACCCGTACCAACAGCAGCACCAACAGCAGCAGTATTACGGACAGCAGCAGCCAGTCTCGGATGGAGGCGGATACGGATACCACCAGCAGCAGCACCAGGGCTACATGGCCACCAACAGTCAGGGACACTACCTCGAGGAGATCCCGCTGTCGTCGCCGCAGTCGAATTCAAAGCCAAGCGCGGCAGCGCTCTTCGAAGACACCAGCCATTCGCAGCAGCAGCAGCAGTCGTACTTTGGCTATGGGGGATACGCTGATCAACAACAACAACAGCAGCCGCCACAGCAGCAGCAGTATGACCAGCAGTACCCCGCCGCCGCTGACTCATTCTTCCAGAGCTCGCACGGAGCATCCAGTGAAAGTAGTCCAGCGCTGTCACGATCCGCATCCGCCGATCTCTTCTCGCAACCTCCGCGTTCGACAACGAGCTCGCACGGTGGAGGCTTCAGCCACTTCCAGGAGACCGCGGCTGACCCGTTCGCTTCATCGAGCTTGTCGCTGTCGTTTGCAACAACTACGCCCACGCCAACAAAAGCAAGCTCGCACAATGGATTTGACCAGCAGTACACCCAGCAGCAGCAAGATTCAGGTTCACTGTCGCGCTCCACTTCGGGAACCGCGTCGGATCTGTTTGCGAACCCGCCTCCGTCGTCCACGCCTTCGTTTGACGGCTTCGATCAGCAGCAGCAGAGCCATCCGTTTGGAGAGAACAGCAGCGCTGCTGCTTTTGGAGCTGCTGAGGCGTCTTCTCGACCATCAAGTGCGGATTTGTTTGCGAATTCAGCTCCGGCGGTAGCTTCCAGTTTCTATGATGGGTTCGCGCGGCAGCAGGAGCAGCAGAGCGAAAGCAACGACGGATGGGGATCGACAGCGGGTGACGACCTCTTTGCCACCACTGCTCAGGCGTCGACTTCAAGCCCCTTTGACGCTTTTAGCCATCAGTACCAAGAGCAGCAGCAGCAGACCCAAGAGTATTATTATGCAACATCGACAGCAGCACCAGCAGCGGCTACAGCAGGAGAAGAAAGCGTGAACCTGTTTGCAAGCTCCGGAGCAAGCGCCGCTGATCCGTTCGCACTCCCTCCGGGATCCGCGTCAAGCTCCTCTCACCTGAACAACGGGTTCTCTCAGCAGAGTGACGCTGCATTTGCCGAAAGTGCTGACCCATTTGCAAATTCCGCGCACTCATTCACAAGCAGCTCAAACAACGGTTTTGAGCAGCATCACCGCCAGAGCGAGTCTGCGTTTACCGAAAGTGCTGATCCATTTGCGAGCTCCGCCCACTCGTTCGCAAGCTCAAGTAACGGTTTTGAACAGCAGCAACAGCAAGCACATCATCATCAGCAGCAGCAGCAGTACTACGATTACAACAACAACAACCAGGAGGCAAGTCCGTTCGGAAACTCGCCGCCAACTGATCACCACCACCAGGCCGACCCATTTGCTTCGCAGCAACCAGATTTCGGGTACGCGAACCACTTCCAGAGCGAGCAAGTTGATCCGTTTGCCCAACAACAACAGCAGGCGTCGCCATTTGGAGGATACCAGGTCCATGACACCACCGCAACTGCTGCTCCTGTCACGCTGAGCCCGACGCAAGTGAACGATTTCTTTTCGGAAGCACCTCCGAGCGCGAACAGTCTCTTTTCCAGTCAGTCTGCGGAACCGGTAGCAGCAGCAGAAGATTCGCCGTTCAAGCCTCCTCAGCCATCACCAATCACTCCAACGAAAGCCGAGGTACACCAGAACGGCCTCAGTTTTCCGCCAGAAAAACCAATTTCAAGCAGTGAACCAAGTTTCGAGCCGGCAGCAATACCGACAACGCCAGTAGCAGCAACGTTGACCAAAGAGAACAGCATCACTAGCAGCAAGTCCACGAAGGAGGAGGAGACAGACCCAGTCGCTGGCGACGACGACGATGACCAAGTGGCGGAAGAGATCACGCTCAAGCTGAAGAAAACCACGCTAGACGACTCGCACAAGCTCGTGGAGATGTACAAGCACATGGCCGAGCGCCTCGAAGGAGAGAAGAACGAGCTGCTCAAGGTGCTGGCGGACCAGGCCGACCAGTTTTACCAGATGCAAGAGTACATTGCGTCGCTGGAGCAAGAGCTGGAAGCGCACCGGTCGTCCAGTGGGAAGAAGGCGAATCAGTAAGGTGATGAATGTGTCGACGTGAACTGAGGATGTACCGCAAAGAGGTAAACACGGAACCAGGTCGGATGGACGCCATTTTGCTGCTTGTTGATTTGTTTATGGTGAATAGCGAGAGAGTTCTACACTATGTGAGTGTGTGTTTATTGCCTACCGTAGCTCTTGGGAGTACTGACGTACTCGCTCACTCACGTTGAACAGACCCAGAAAGCCGCACAATTGGGCATCTTCTAGGGAGCAAGAGCCCTCCCAGGATGCGAGAGCGTCAAAAATGCCTGGACATCGCGCCATACGACACGTCGATTCATAGATTGATTGCCTTGGACGCTGTTGAAGATCACTCGGCGCCTTCTTTGAGCCGTGTTTATGTGGGGATTCGTTTCACAATCTCAGCAACAGCAACCAGCAACAGCCAGCAGCAGCTCCGCCTCTTTCCAAACAACTGAGGTATGTTGAAAATAGCTGCTGGCGGGGCAAATTAGATTCATTCACTCACTGTTTTCGTCTTCATCCATCAAGAAAGGAACAAAAGCAGAGCCTCAAGAGACTACTTACTCGCTCACTTTTGCTGTGTTTGGTTGTCCAGGACGTTCTCAGGCTCAGTCGCGATTGATTGATTGTTAGAATGGAGGTGGCGAAGTGAGAGAAGAAGACCCAAGCTGAGAGAACCAGGCACTACAACTGAGAGAAAGCCAACCGCACAAGGAGTGTGTGAAGAATGGCGCATTCGTATCACTCTTCGTCCGCTGGAGGCGCCGCCGCCCACAGCAGCAGCAGCTCCAACGCTTTCCAGATGCCGTCCTACACTTCACACACGTCCCGAGGTCCAGGTGCGAGCTCCCCAGGCAGGTCAAAGAAGACTCAGCAGCTCTTTGGCGATTTCTCGGCGTCTTCCATGTCGCCAGGAAAGCCCTCGCGATTGCCAGCCAGCAAGGCGTCCAGCCAGTTGGACAGCGACCAGAGCCTGCTCGAGATGCTCAGCTCGACCGTCGCATGCCTCAAGCAGAAACACATGGACCTCGAGGCGCTCGGGTGCCTCGAGCAGAGTCTGTGGCTCAAGCGGCGCATGTTTGGCGTCGACAACTCGGTCGTGCAGCGCGCGCTCAACGAAGTGGTGCTCAGCTACAACTCGGTCGCGATGCAGTACCTGGCGCAGGCGCAGTTCGACCAGTGCCTCGCGGTGTTGCGTAAGGCGGAGGCGATCACGGCGCCGGGCAACTTCAAGAAGTGCCAGTCGCTGCAGATCCTCACGTTCAACAACATTGGCTGCTGCTATCGGAAACTGGGCAAGCTCAAGTCTGCGCTAAAGTACCTGAAAGAAGCCGCGAGATCGGGTCCACGTGTGCCCACGTGAAGAATCTATCGATCACGCATTTGAACTTGTGCGCGACCCAGTCCCAGCTGGGGCGGCACGACCTCGCGCTCGAGCACGCGCAAGCCGCGATTTTCCATACCCAGGAAGAGCTCGTGAGCATGGAGGCGGCAGGGACACAGAGCAAAGGCGCTCGCGATGAAGATGGAGACTGTGACGATGGTGGAGACGGCTTGGTGGACGTGCTGGACGCTAAGTCCCGAGAAGAAAAGATCATCTCGCTCGCTGTCGCGTACCACAACCTGGCAGTCGAGCTCGAGTTCAACGGCCGAGGCGAGGCGAGTCTCCAGTGGTACAAGAAGGCGCTGCAGCTCGTGTGGAAGTACCGGGACTCGAATGCCGCTCTGTGCGCGTCGTTCAAGAAGATCTTCATGGACGCGAAGAAGAAGCTCGAGGTGCAGCGCGGTGGTGGTGGCAATATCAATAGCAGCAACAACACTGTGGGCCGAAATTCAAATCGACCGAGTTCCGGCAATGGCAGAGCCTCGCAACAGTCTACTGCTACGGATTCCGTGTCGTCTCGCTCGTCAAACGCGTTCAGCGGCGGCGACAGGAGAGAACAGGTCGCACTACCAGTCGTCTCGAAACGGAGGCGGAGGAACAATCGCACCAGCAGCGAGCGATCTGTCGTACAGTGCGGACGTCGCGTCGCAGTGCTACAAGCCCACGAAGCCCTCTTCCGCAGGACTCCAGTACGCGTCTCCACCGAAAGCAGCAAGCCAAGCACGGCGAAGCAGTGGCGTCCACTCCAGAGCAGCAGCAGCACCACGTCCGTCGTCCGCGACGAGCTTCCGTCAGCGACCACTATCAGCGTCCGCAGCGAGATCATCAGGTGCTAAGTATGCTGGTGTTGGTGCTGGTGGAGATTTAGACTTGGGACCGAGCATCAAGGCGCACTGGAAAAAGGTTGAGAAAGAGTTCTCGATTGAGAATTCCAACAGCAGCGGCGGCAGCAGCAACGCAACAGCACGACATCATAGCAATTCACAGCAGCAACAGCATTTTCGAACAGCAGCAAGTGCGAAGCGACCGCAGAGTGCCCGGCCAACGCGTTCATCTCAGTCTCAGCAGCGTCCAAGTCTGAACCAATATGGCGATCTTGGCCTTGATGATGGCGAAGATGATGATGACTGCGGTGTCGTTGACGACGACGAGCCAAGCGAGGATGAGGAAGATGGAGATTGCGAGCAAAGCGACGATTTCGCTGATCTCTTGCTGCGCCGTGACGAAAAACTTAACAACGACCGGCTACTGCGACCCGATTTAGGAACCCAAGACTGTCAACAGCAACAACTCTCAGGTCGAGGGCTCCGCCATCGGCAGGCGCTTGGCGAGGCTCGAAGGAAGGCAAACACAGTTGAATTGGAGAACGAAGATGTCGATGAAGATACAGCCAACTCCACTGCATCAGCGAATGGCGACGCTGAAGAGGAGAGCGATCTGCCGAACCAGCGAGTGAGCCACATGGAGTACTTGCGACGGATGAAGCAACTGGCAGAGAACATCAAGGACGACCTGACTGGGAATCAGCCCAGTACCAGTGGTGCCCGTCAAGTCACTGGGTCCAGGGCCTTCTTCCACGCAGCAGCGAAAGATGCCTCCACGTCCGGTCTCAACCACAACACCAGGACATCCAGGTACGAAAGCACAGTCGGTTTTTGAACAAGGGAGCCCAGATGCTGCCACAGCAGCACGAAGAGGATCGACGAGCAAAGTCCGTGAGCGGCTCGAGCGCATGCGAAATGAGTCTTTCGACACTTTGCCCAAGTTTGACAGCGCAAACGAGAAGAATGAAGCCGAATCTTCGGCGGACAATGCTGAAGGGAAGATGGGAAAACCTGAAGCAGATATGAGCCTGACTGCGAAACAGGAAGAGTTTGTCGAAGTTGTCGAGGGCAGCACCATTTTCTACGCAACAGAGCAGGAACTCAGCATCGCAGAGCAAAACCTGATCCGAACGGCAGCAGCCAAGCACATTCAGGCGTTCCTGCGTGGAGAACGAGCGCGCTGAAGCCCGAGAGTGACGGCAGGTACGAGAAAGAGTGTCAACACTATCAAAAGAGGAACTTGTTGCGCAGACTTGTAATGTTGGTCACTCTCTTTTTGTTTGATTGTTAGCGACTTCGAGAGAACCAAGCTGCGCTCCAGATCCAGACCCAGACCAAACAATTCGTGCAGCACGCAAGGACCAGCGCCTAGAACTGGAGCAGGAGCTGCTGGCGCAGGCGCAACAACTAGAGATCGAGAATCTGGCAGCGAGTACGATTCAGCAGCTCTATAGACAAAAGTTCCTCCCAAGTGACGACAGCAGCGCCGTGCAGTCCTCTCTGAGCCCTCAGTCACCAGTACCATCGAGACGGCGAAGCGAGCTAAGTGCTAATATCAGTGACACCAAAGCTCCAGATTCGAATCGACGACGAGACTCAGCCGCGGTTGTCATCCAGGCCACGATGAAAGGTTTCTTCACGCGCGAGCTGGTGATGGAGCACCGCGCAGCGCAGTTGAGTCGCCAGTACCTCGAGCGCAAGCACATGGAGGTCGCGCTCGACCATGCGGTAAGGACTAAGGATTTACAAAGTTGATCTTTGTCACTTAGTAGCGTCCTCATAGCATCATCACTTGCCAATGACTTTGTGTGCAGATGGCGAAGGAGCAGGCGGTCTTGGAGCAACTGAGCGCGACGAAGATCCAGGCGCTCGTGCGTGGGCGACAGAGCCGATTTCTTACGGAAGCCACGAAGATCGGGCTGAACGCCGCAGCAGCGAAGATCCAAGGCTCCTTTCGATCGCACCACCGGCATGTACAGAGTTCCACGGACGTGGGCGTGCGGAGCGTAGCAGCACGATCGATCCAGCAAATGGTGCGAAGCTGCCTGCACAGACAGAGCCATTTGCATCGAACCACTATCAACGTAGAGCTGAGCGAAGTACAGCACATCGCTGCTGCAAGTCTCCAGAGATTCTGGCGTCAGGCAGCAGCGAGAAGGGAGCTGCTGCTGGAGGAACTGGAGGCGGCGACGTGCATCCAGGCGCTCGGACGCGGCCACTTGGCGCGGAAATCGTTCCAGTCGCTTCGAGAGTCGTCTTCCCAGGTTGGGTTCTCCAAACCCGTACGTACTGCCCAAATGCTCTCATTACCTATCGTTCTCACAAGCTCTTTAGTTGACTAACTGATTGGATCTACTCGTGGTTGTCGTTGTCTGCAATATGAACAATAGTCGTCTGCATTCTCGATCTCTGCAGTCACCACTGATCTTCCCGAAGAGCAAGAACAGGCTGAAATGGCTGAGGAAATGGATTCAGGTCGAGCCAATGCGATGAACCTGAGCTTTCTCCCAGCTGCAGTGCGCGAAATGTACCTGGAGTTCGTGAACTCACCCTCGTACCCGGACGCGCATGCTGCTGCAGAGCAACAGCAGAAGGCGAATGGGGACGCCGACTGACAACAAGTGGCGGACTTGGGGCTGACGTTTGAAGACCTGGTGCTCGAGCTGGAAACCTGTGGGGACGTCGCGACCGCGTGCTTTGCGCTCAACGCGCTGCGCATGCTCGTGCTAATCGACGATGGCAGACAACACCAGCATCTTACGCTCACGAACGCGATCAAAGTGGCGCGCGTGGTCGACCAGCGGATACAGGACCGAGAGATCTGGACCCTCGACGTGCAGCAAGCGAGTCTCTGGCTCCTGGACGCGTTCCATGACTTGCTGCTCGCGCACGTTTAGCAGAAAACACACAAGAACTGAGCAAGCGTGATGCAATAGAGCAACAGTGTCGAGCGGCAAAGAGGGAAAAAAAGCTACGTGCTATGCAAATTAATGAGGAATACCGAATGCACGCATACGCCACCTCACACTCAGACCGTGCGTGACCTTGCTCTTCTCTCTCCATCTGCCGACCTTGGTCCGTAGCAGTTGATCGATGTAACTACCCACTACCTACAGGGACTTGAGCTGTCCCATGAGGTCTTCCAGACTCACTTCCACGTCAACGACCGAGGCTTCTTCCGTCTGCACAGTGGAGGTCGTCACGGAAGTCTGCTGGTACGCGAACGAGAGTCCCGACGCGAGCTTCGTCTCCGATGATCCGCCGTGGTTGTCAAAGCCCGACGACGCCACGGCTTCACCACTCACGCCACTATCGCTATCGGATGGCTCGCCGAGCTCAATGCCCCACTCGTTCTCCTCGTGCTCCACTGGCACGTTCTCCTTGCCGTCGTGGCCCAGCGCCGTCCACACCATCGGCTTCCAACCGGCGTGCGCTGGCGCCGCTTGCTGGAGACGGCAGTGGTAGTTCGAGCACTCTGGGTTCGGTCGCATGACGTCCGAAGGAAAGAAGTCCTTCATAGCGCTGTACCCCAAGTAGTACGAGACCTGGCCAAACCCGAGCAGGTACTTGAGCACGTTCTGCACGAGCAGCGCGGCGACGAGTCCCATGGTCGTCGGCAGCGACGCCGCACACACTCCCTCGCGCTTGAGCGTCGACTCGTCGATGCCGCTCGCGACGATGAGCGGCGGCAAGCACTCGAAGCACGCCGTGCGACCGGGGAGCAGGAACTGGATGTGGCCCGAGACCGCGTCCTCCGACACCCCCGACTCCATCCACTCCTGGTTCAGCTCGTTGCACGCCTGGTTGAGCGTTGTGCGCGCCGCGTAGTTGTCCACACAGCTGAGCACCAGGTCAATCTTGGACTTGCCGTCTACGCCGCCGTGCTGGATGCGGTCCAGGAGCTGCTCAAAGTTCTGCGTCGTCGTGATGTCCATCGTGTACTCCTCAAAGATCACGTCCGGGTTGATGCCTATTACCAATCACAGATGCAGGCAGGCAGACATTAGTTCATATGACTCATTGCCAAGATCCAAGCCCAGCAATACGGATACACGCGATACACAAACGTACTCTGCAGGGTCTGCTTGGCCGCCGCGGTCTTGGTCATGCCCGCCTGCTCGGGGCGGAAGAAGAGGCGGTTCATGTTGGCGATCTCGACCGTGTCGTAGTCGTACATGATGAGCTTGCCGATGCCACAGCGCGTGAGCATCTCGGCCGTGACCGAGCCGATGCCGCCGAGCCCGACGATCAGCACCGAGAGCTCGCGGATGCTCTCGTAGTTGTCGACGATGCCCATGCGCTTGAGCGCCATGAGCCGCGAGTACGGGTTGCTGTCCACGACCTCGGCGCTCATCTGCTTCGCGTGGCCCTGCGCCGCGTTCTCGCGCTCGATCTGCTGCTGCAGCTGCGCCTTCTCCTGCATGAGCGCCGCGATGCGCTTGTCCACGTCGCGCAGCTCGTCTGTGAGCGTCGGCGCCATCTTGAGCTCCTTGCCTGGTCTTGCTTCTTGGTTTTGGTAATGAGGTGTTTGTTGCAAGCACATTCGGAGACCTGCTTGCGTGGCTGTTTGCCACATAATATTTACATTGTATTAGGGTCATGAGTCTAGTTTTATGAGATTGCAGGCGTGTTCTCCTAGTTTTATGTTTACACCTTAAAATCTTACCCATCCTCTCGAAATCGAACAACTTGATTGATTATGATTCGAGAAGCTCAACAACCTGATGTGCTAGATTTGCGTGACTTCGTGAGAGCTGCTCGCTCTCTGCTCTGCTTTAATGGCATTTATGTGCTGATAGGTGGCTGCATGCCTAAAAGCTATTCGTCCTGACTAATGGAAATGATAACAGCCTGCTTCACACAGTCCAAGCCCGACCGCCCCAGCTTCTTTTTCACACTTCATGTTCCATCATGGCTTCCATTTCTCTAACACCCACTTCCCACGCATCACCATCGCACTTCATCTTCACCCTTGCTCTCTCTCCCTCGAAATGAGTTTCCTCCCCTTTGTGTTCCTCATGATCAGCGTCTCGAGAAGCGGCCGCTGTTCTTGAGGTAGTTGAGCACGATCGGCCGCAAGATCGTCGAGTACGTGTGGCGCAGGCGGTAGAGAATCGGCAGCACCTTGCGCTGGATGTGCGACTCGACCACGTCCAGGTACTCGAGCGTGCGCTTGCGCGCCGGGATCATGCCGTTCATCTCGTCCGGCTGCTGCTCCAGCAAATAAATTATCTTCTTGAGGTTCGCGAGGAAGTCCCCCAGGTTGTTCGACTCGTGGCGCCGCAGACTCGCAGAGTGCTGGATCACCGTGTTCACGCGGCAGAGCTCCCGGAACACGAGCGCCACTTCGTCGCGGTACTTGGCCTTCATGATCCGCAGCTTCCGGAAATATCGCTCGTCGCGGGATGAACCGTCCACAGAGCTGGATCTGGAGCGAGGTGCCCGCGCAGTGGACGATGACGATCCTGAAGCTGACGAGGACGTGCGGTGACAGTGGTGGTGGTGATGATTGTGGCTGCGACTGTGGTTGTGACGACTTGACCTTCTTCTGCTCGAAGATCGGCGGTGGCTGCTTGATGAGCTAGACGATGAGCGCGTGCTGTGGGGACAGTGCGAGCCTGCCGGATGGGCAAGCAAGTCCTGCTGTTGACGCTGCTCGAGTTGTTCCAGCTGTTCCTGCGCAGTCCCAAGTCGAGGGGACGGAGCAATCTCATGGTGCGATGGCTGGCGTCGAAGCGACTGGATTCGCCGCTCCAGCTTGTGCAGATACTGGATCTACAAGTGCGAGGGAAAGACACCAAAGCGCATGCTTAGAACTGATATCTTGCTCCTAGTAGGAGATCTGTAGAGACATACCTGATTCTCGCTTTTTCTCCACACAAACGACTCGTATCGCGCAGCACACATGCGCAAATGGCGCGTGTTGTCCTGACCCGTAATGCGCTGCAGTTGCTCCAGCCTGTTGAGAGAATACAAAACCATTCAAACTTTAGAAATCACCTCTCAGTGAGCTCAGCTCCCCCTATCACACCGAATCAGCCACTCTCAACGTACATGGCATGGACCAGTTCGTCCCGGATCTCGCGCGGTATTGTTCGTCGCCAGAGTCGGTCCGGTCGGGCTCTCGTCGACTCCCGGCGCTGCTGCTGATGCTCGTCGTTGTCGCTGCTGGCGTTCATATCCACATTCTGGCTGCGCGTGATATCGCTGCTATCCATCACCAGGTGGTTCGCGGGGCTTCCAACTCCGCGCTCCGAGCCACTACTGCTGCTGCTGCTCAATGGCTCTGCGCCACTCAGCACACTCATCGCCGCAGCCGCGACGTCGTCATCGGGGCAGCTCACACCCGAAGCAGATACGTGTACCACCGCCATATTCACGCCCGCGGACGACGCGATCGGCGATGTCGATGACGTCGCTGTCACCGATGATGCGGTCGCGCCAGCAGCTACAGAGGAAACGTCCACCGCGGACGCGACGACCGTGGCGCCGCCGCCGGAGGTGACGCCAGGGTTCACGCCCGCGCCGGTGGACGTCGCCGCCACAGTGGACGCGCTCGCGCTGGTGCCCTCGGAGGCCTCCATGTCTCTCTGTTTACTAACTAATCTGCTAAGTCGCTTCCTTTGGTTGGGACTGCTCTGCTCTGCTCTGCTTTGCTGCCTTTGTTTTTGGCTTGTTCTTCTCACGTCTTTTTTTTCGCGCTATCGTAACATTACGCAATACTTTTACGAAAAACAAGCAAAAGCGAAAGCAAAGGGAGGGAAAATGCGAGAAGGGGAAAGAAGTGCGGGATGCGTAAGCGCGTAATTACGCGTTGGGTTTCTGTTTTTACGACATTCATTCGACATTCATTCGGTTCTTGTGATTTGCAACCACCTCGCTTTATCTGATTTGTTTACAATGACGACAAATTTGTCGATATTAATTTTGAGCTCATTTTATCTGACTTTAACGGCATTTTGGTTAAGGACTCTTTGACAGTTTTGTGCCACGGCACTATTTTGAACATGCGCTTCTTCTTTGGATTGCCACTTCGAAAGGAAAATGGCTCACAAAAAACTGAAAGCTTTTCATTTCGTAAACGCGCGGAAAACGATGACGGACGCAGCTCGCCATGACGACGATGGTGGTGGCGTCACGCAGGAAGAAGATGCGCCATCACTCTTGGCCGCACCAGCTGTTGCTGCTGCTGTAGACGAGCAAGTCGGTAGCGCAGCTGCAGTGGTGGCTGGCACACAAGCGGCGGCGCCGGTCAGCTCCGTGGCACGCGATCCGACTGAAGAATCAGATGCAACAGCAGAAGAGGAGGAAGACGAGCATCGAGCGCATGATGATTTCCTCGACGTGGTTGTCACCAGCGCAGACGCTTTCGACGCTAGCAGCAGCAGCAGCAACAGTGGCGCTAGCAGCTCCGCTGGTGTGGTCGCTTCCGCGATTTCCGCGTCGTCGTCGCTGCTGCTGGGCTCGCAGGAGGAGTACGTCGTGGAGCTCGTCGTCACGAGAGGATCAGGATCGTACTGCATTCGGCGATCGCTCTCGGAGCTGCTCGCAGTGCTGCAGCTCCCAGATCCAGCAGGGGACGTCGTGTTGCCAGTGTCGGAGATCCCAGATTTCCCAACGAAGCAGAGCCAAAACGATGCACTGATCGCGAAATGGTGTGGAGACATGACCCAGTTCCTTACAGGTACGACACACGAATGTTGCGTGGCTTGTCAATGGAAATGTTGTTATGTCACGAGTGACATGCTAAACGTGTGCTGCATGTATGCGAAGGTCAGTCGAGTGAGCTGCGCTGTGCGCCAAAGTGGATCGAGTTCATTGAGGAGTCGAGCCAGGGGAAAGGAAGCCGCGCGCACATGACAGCGATCGAGTTCATCTTGCAGCCATTCCAGTACGAAAAGGTGTGTGTGACTTTGTTTCTCTCTTCGTTTGGGAGGCCGTTGAGCTAAACGTCTAACCTCTCACTGTATCCCTATTCAACAGCTCTATGTGCCTCGAGGTTTGTACAAATGAAATTCGATTTATAGTGAATGTGAAGATGAAATCACAGAGTTGATAATTTTGTGCAATAATTTTGCTATAGGATCCCGCCATGAACTGGTCGTCCCTGTGAAGAAAGAGGCGCATTTTATCGTCTGGAAGTTCGATTTAGAAGAGCACGACATCGACTTTTCCGTCTCGTTCAGCATCGATCCGCAGTGGGCTCTGCGGCAACCGAGCGGCGTCGGGTTGGAGAACGACGAGTCGCTTGTGCGCACTGTTCACGCCCGTACGCGGTACCTCGCGACGACAACTGGCCGCCCGGTTGAAGGTACATTGGCAATTGAAATGGGGGTTATGGGCTAGCAATATTTAGTGTTGCATCTCACCCTTTTTTGTATTTATTTACCTGAGCAGGAATGTACAAGTGTCCTGGAGAAGGGCGAGCTACTCTGGTGTGGGATAACTCGTACTCGAGACTGAGAGGGTATGCCACGAGTAAACCGAGAGGAGCGTCACGACAGTCTTCGTTGGAGATTTCATTGGCTAACACGCTTCATGTTGTCCGCAGGAAGAACATTTTGTACCAGGTGCAAGTGGTGAGTGGCGAGATCATGGAGTCTGCGACGGCGGCGGCCGACGCGCTGGACGAAGCGCTCAAGGCGAAGAAGAAAGAGCGTGACGACGCGATCGCAGCCTCGCTGTCGACTGCGCTGATTGTGAGTCCGCACGTGATGCCAGCTGCCTCATCGGTGTCGCTCTACAAGAACTTCCTGCCAGAGACGCTGATGCAACAGAGCTGGATCGTGACCACGCCCATGAGCGTTGCGGGAAAGCTCGCGTCGCGTTTGTTTGGCTCGCAGTCAGATCCAGAAGCCGCTGCGAATGGTGGAAATGGCGGTGACGAGGACGATGATTCATCGAGTCATCACGACTCGGCGCAGGCAAAGAGTTTGCTGGAAGAGCTCAATGGGCTCAACATGCAGCTCCTCGAGCGATTGGTACGTCATTTCTATTGGAATGGAGGTGATTCTGTGAGACTGTGACTAATTAACTGACTTCTGCGTGCATCCAACAGGAAAACCTAGAGGATAAAGTGGTGAAGCTGACAGGTGCGTGGTAGATGAATCACCACTTTTCGTTGAAATAATCTAAAACCTCTGACAATTTCTCCTATGCGTATTGTGTGTGCATCAGTGGAGAGAGATCAGGAGCGATCCAAGACGCACATGGCGGCTGTCGACAAGGAGAACACCATGACGCAGGTGAATCTGAAAGAACTGGAAGTCGAAGGCTTGCGCAACGAGCTGCAGGTTTGCAAACGATTGAGCTATTGTCTTTGTTGTTGTAATCATGCTCGCAAGAAGCAGATTGTTAGTTGAACACAAATCTGACGGTGTGCGTGCTTGAAACAACAACAACGCAGCGAATGCAACGAGAGCGCGAGGCGTGGGGCGAGATTCAGTCGGAGCGAGACGCGCTGCTGGAAGAGAAGCACCGCTGGGCAATGGTACGTACATATTGTGTATCTGCGTCTCTCATCAAGGTCTGCAGCGTTGCAATCTGATGCTATCTTTCCTCCAATCGAATCGCCTAGTCGGACGACTTCAATGACGAGGAAAGCGAAGATGATGTCGTCACGCGGAACAACGACATGGACAGCGAGAGTCGCAACCGCCTGGAACATGAGCTTGGTCAAGCCGAGGCGTCGGTGCTGCGTCTGCGAGCCGAACTGGGCTATTCGCTGACCAACCACCTGACTGGGACGTCGACTCGGCTCGAGAAAATCGCTCGGGTATGTGCAATCTTGCTGTAGAGTACCGGATAATTGATACTAACGAGACTTTGGTTTGCTTAGGAGATGACTGGCGCAAAGAAACAATACGAAGACCAGATGAAGGCGTCGGAGCACGAGATCATGGAGCTCAAGCAGCAGCTGATCAAGTTCCGCTGCCAGAAGAAAGTGCTGGTGACCGAGATCCGCAACATGAAGACGCAGACCGAGGGCCAGATCTCGGTCGCGATGGCGGAGGCGAGCGAGGCGCGCATGGTGAACAAGCGTCTGAAGAAGCAGAACGAGCTGCTGCTGACGCAGATTCGCACGTTGGTGGACGATTCGCGCCAGGCAGAGCGCAGTTTCCGCGAGCAGCAGGAGCAACTGCGGCGCCAGCAGGAGCTCCAGTCGCAATTTGAAGAGAATGGGAAGCTACAAGATGAAGACGAAGATGAAGGCAAGGGAGAGTCAGTAACCGCTGCAGCAGCAGTGCCCGTGACGATGGTGGCTTTGCACCTGGAGTTGCAGAGTGCAGACGGGTCTGGCTCGGAGCGAGGAGGAGATGATGACGTCCGTGGCGAGGAGAACGGAGATGGCTCGACTGTGCCGTACACACTGAGCGCCGCTGACATTGCGCTCTTGAATGGTCAGATGATGCCTCCTCCTGCTTCTCCTCATCCAGTATCACCAGCGCAATCGAATACAGAGCAAGACCAATGGCGACAAGGCAATGCGGCTCAAGTGAGCGGCAACCAACGGCTCGCTTTCAACCCGCACCGCGCTCGCTTGGTCGCTTTTTTCAAGCAGAAAGACCCGTCGATGCTCTCGGAGGTGGAGGAGATGCTCAAGAGCTACAAGGGCGTCGAGTCGTCGCTGTTTGAGAGTCTGGATCTCAAGTACAGCTTCATGGAGATCAACCAGCAGATCGCCCAGCAGCAGCAACAGTTTTAGGTAGTGTGTGTAAACAATGGCTTCGTGGATCCAAGAAATTCACGTCAGTCGCGTTGTTAACTTGTGTTTGCGTTTTGTGCATTAATGCGATATGGTGGCGGTTCCGATTGGTGGTGCAACCAGCGAGTGACTTAGTATCCAATCTTCTCCATGGTGTCGCTTGCTACTTGCTGTATCTGCTCCTTGCTTACGACGTCTTGGTCTTCTTGGTGGCGCTGCCGCGGCCCGTGCAGCAGCCGCAGAGGCAGCCGAGCAGCAGTCCGAACAAGAGTCCGCCGGAGAACGTCACGAGCAGCACGTTCTTCTTCGTGCCCAAGAGCGTCACAAAGTCTTCCTGGATGACCTTGACGTGCTGGAGCGCAAAGTTCACGAGCGTCGGCGCCGCGGGCACGGCCTCGCCGACCAGCGTCTTGTACCCACTGCGAGCAAAGCGCGAGAGATCATCGACGCTGCGCGCGCCAGAGAACTTGTACACTTTGCCCTGGCGGAAGAGGAGCAGCGTCGGGTATCCGCGGATTCCAAAGCGCTTGCCCTGCAGGATTTCAAAAAAGGATCAACACTTTAGTCCCAGTTTCATGCAGGCGAGCCACTCGCAAGCAATACAAGCACATCAGGACGCACCAACTCCGAGTTTTCCGTCACATCAACCTTGGCGACGTTCACAGCGCCTTTCAGCTCTGTTGGTAAACGACAAGCGAGAGCAGAATCGCATCAGCATCCACATCGCGCTACCAACGCCTCGCCCCATCACGTCACGATCACCAAAAACGATCTTTCCACCAAAGAGACGCATACACACAGTACAGCACGTACCGTCAGCGAGCTCCTCCCAGACCGACACGAGCTTCTTGCAGTGACCGCACCACGGCGCGTAGAACTTGACGAGCCAGTCGCCGGTCGTGGCGCCGGTCGACGCCTGCGTCAAGTGCTCAAAGTTCTCCTCCGTGAGCACCACGACGTTGCCCTTCTGCGCGTCCGCCGCAGCCACGCTCGTGCACGTGAAGCTGAGCGTCACGAGCGCCATCAGCAGCACCGCCAGCAGCGACGCGCGCTTGCTGCTCTTGTTCATCATCATCGCCATTCGTACAGTCTTCAGTCTTCCTTGAGCTGCCTGCCTTGTTGCCTGCCGCGTGGAGCTTCTTTGTGAAGTGAACGAGCCTGTTGTTGCAAAGATTTGGGTGTCGAGGTTGTTTTTTGGGACAGGAAGGATTAGAGCAGCCCAGATCATGATGTAGGACACTATCTGGGACACGTCAGTTGCGCTGGATGTTGAAGTGGGGAATCTGGCTATCATGCTGACTCGCACAGATACGCTGAAGAGCTGCAACGGATTTGAGGCTGGAATTTGAGGCTGTGATGCTGAGAAAGCACCACCAATTGGCGCGCATGTGGCCACGCGCCTGCTGCTCTCTGCTCCCTCTCCTTCTTTTCTACTCAGGAGTATGTCTGCGTAACTAACTACCTGCACGACAACAAGATCCTGCAGCAAGGGCTCGATTGCCACTGCTTTCGACAATATACTCGGTTGCAAAGCTCAAATCATTTGAGTTCAAGAAGGAAATACCGTAACCGCAACGCATAGCTTTTGCTTTAAACTGTCGCCTTCCAGCCTCAGAGCGCTACGAAAGCATCACTCCACACACAACTGTGAGTTACCGGCTGCTCTCCGTCGACTCCTGGCCCGCGTCGCTCTCTTTCTGAGTGGCGCTGTTGCTGTCGTTGCTGGTCGCATTCCCATTAGCGTCGTCTGTGGTTGTCAGTGAAGACGACTGCCCCTGGCTTCCTCCTGCGGGCGACGGGCCAAAGAGCACGCCGCCGACGAAACTGAGCGCCTCCGAGATGACAAAGTAGAGCAGCAGCCAGTGGATGCGGATCGCGAACGCCAGGATGCAGAACAGCGCCGCGTAGACCGTCCACACGTCCAGCAGCGCGGTCTTGTGCCACGGGAACGTGAGGTCCAGCGTCTCCAAGTGGCGGAAACCCGTTCGGAGGCTGTTGTCAATCACGTCGATCGCGCGATTCGTGCCGCCAGCGAGCTCCAGCAACCGTCCCACACGCGCAGCTTGGCGCGCGAACGATCCGTTCGATAGCAATTCCTTGACCGCGCGATGCACCTCGTGGAGGCTGAGCACGTTCTTGTCGATCGCGAGTCCAGCGCCAGAGTCCACGACGCGAGCAGCTACATCCGGCTGGTCCACGAGGAATGGGATGCAGAGCAGCGGCTTCTGGTACACGAGCGCTTCCTGCGCCGAGACCATGCCGCAGTGCGAGATCACGAGCCGCACGGCGGGATGGGACAGGATGTCGATGTTCGAGACCCCGCTTGGGGATTTTACCTTGAGCGAGGGCGGGAGGTCGTTTGGGAGGATGTTGCGCTGGTCCGTGGGCAAGATCCACAGCACGCGCACGGGCGGCTCTTCCGCGCGCATCACGAGTCCATCGATGAGCGCCTGCGCTTGCCACGAGTCGATGTACGCCAGCGTGCCCAGGTTCAGGTACACGACGCCACCACCGCTACTGGATGAGCTCTTGATCTGGGAGGCGTCCAGCCAACTCAGCAGCGACGATCCCAGGTGGTGCTTGCGAACATTCCTACTACTACCACTGGCTGTGGCGTTCTTGCCCTCTTGGATCGGCAGAATGGGGCCAACGGCGTCGATCAGCGGCGACATGGGCTGCGGGTGCTCGAGCCCGAACGCCGTGTTCAGGATCACGCGCGCGCCTTTGAACACGTCGTGCTGCGAGCGGTACGGCTTGAGCTCGAGCTCCCAGCGCATCTTGTTGAGCTGCATGAACGGCGGCGTGAGCGCCACGGAGAGTAGTCGCGGGAACAAGATGTTCATGCAGCGGTTCCAGAGCGACATGTGGATGCTGTAACCGGTGCCCCACGCCGGGATGTAGCTCGGCGTGCCGCCCAGGTCGAACATGATCGACGGCGAGTTCACGATGTACGGGATCTGCAGCTTGTGCACGAGGTCCTGCGCGCCGATGGTCGCAATGTCCATCACCACCAGATCCGGCGGGCTCTGCGCCAATTGCGGCAGCAAAGTGTCGAACATCGGCCGCGCCGCCGCGATGTAGATGTCGTTGAACATGGTCAAAATGCCGCGGAAGTTGGACGAGTCCCGGGTCATCGCCTTGAGCTTGCTGCGCAGATCCTCCGCGGAGATGGGGAACGGCCCCGCCGAGATGAACGGCAAACCGCAGCTGGTCGCCCAGTCCTTGCCGGACTCGTGGGTCGCGAACGACACGCGGTAGCCCCTCGCCTTCATCTCGCTCGCGATGCGCAGCAGCGGCTGAGCGTGACCCTTGATCGCGATCGACACGAACACCACGTGCTTCTGCTTGGCGTCTGCGCGCGAGATGCTCGCACACCGCGGTGCTGGGACTGGCGCTGGGGTTTGTGCTGGCATGACACTACCACTGCTGCTGCTGTCGTCACTCTGGTCGGCAATGGAGCTGCTGGTGTCTGTTGCGTCGCTGGAGCTCTTCGCGTCGCACGTCTGTGGCTCGTTGCTGTTGGCAGCAGAAGCGGGGGCGTCCACAGCATCGACGAGGCTCGGCTGCGCGGCCAGCACCACCAGTAGCACTATGAGCCACGACATCAGCAGGAGCGTCTTCGGCACGTGCTTCCACGGCGCTGCTGTTGATGCGGACGCATTCGCCTTCATCTTGGCGTCCTGAGCGATCGATCCTTGTTTCTGTTTTGTTGTTGGGCTTCGTGAAAGGGTCGATGCGGAAATATGCCAGTCTCGACGGTACTTCAAATCTACTGATTTTATACATATAAAACCAGTACAGTTGGCATCTCACCAATGCTGGGAGTTCTGGTAGATTTTCTGTTGCTATACTTGCGCTGGACGCGCGAGTTCGCCTTGCAGCCCTGGAGATGCGCCACAACTGACCGAAGGAACCTTCGTTCCGTCGCCATGAAGCAAATGCGCTTCGCAGCGTCCTCGAGCGAGGCGTCAAGTTCACGCACGCAACATGATAACTACAGTACAGTACTACCAGGTGACAGAATGGTTTGTGTGTTTGTTTTGGTATTCGACTTTGCCACGCACGAAGCTACGATCTCTCTAAACAATAAGTTATTATCTCGATACTACCAGTTGTAAATGGAATCAATGATGGCCCATTTGCTGGCGGAACTCGGCCAGCTCTTCCTGGTACCGGCGCTCGCAAGTTGCGCCAGCCGCTGCTCTCTCTCGATGCGCGCAGCGTCCGTGAGCACGATCGGTTGCTCTTCCCACTTGGACGGAGACAGTTGTTGTTGCTGCTGCTGGCGGCTGCTCAGCTTGGCTTGGAGCGTGACGGGCTCAAATTCCGAGAATGTGTACTCGGCTCTGCTGGTGTCACTGCTGCTAGTGATGGAGCCTAGCGGCAGGTGGCTCTTTAGCTTCTTCGGCGCGATCGACTGGTCCTGCGTCAGTGGGAACACCGTCGTGGAGAAGCTCGGGATCGACGCCTCGCCGTCTTCATCGCCGATCTATACCACACAACAACAGGAGCAATCCAAACATACCTCAACAACGTCAGTCCTTGACCATAATCAATCTGATTTCCCAAGTGTCCTCGAGAGATGGACACACATCTCTACGTACCTCTGGAAGATCAAACGCGTTCGGGAGAAGCGGTCGTGCGATGAACGAGTCCTGACGCGCCAGCGCACCTCCATTGCCGCCGCCGCCTCCATTCCGAAGCCGCGGGAGGTTCAGCTGCGACGGCGCCGAGTTGAGCACTCGCTTCGCGACGACAGGAGACAGTTTCGATACTTGCGAGCTCGGATTGCGACTGATGTTGTCAGTAGCGACAGCCAGCACAGGCGCTGTGCGAATGGCCCGGCTTGGGTTATTGCTGGTACGCGACGATCTCAGCGGCGATTTGTTGTTCACGCCGATCTTCTTCACAAACGGATGTTGCAAGCGCTCCAGCGCGCTGGGACGCAGCACGGGGTCGATCTCAAGACACGCCGTGACGAACGACCGCGCGTCGTCCGAGAGCTCCTCGGGCAAGGGTAGGAGCGTCTCCAAGTGCGCGACGTAGTAGAGCAGCGAGATGTGCGAGTCGAACTTCTTGTCGCCCCAGAACGGCAGCCCCGCGAGCAGCCGCAGCACGCTGCAGCCGACGCTCCAGATGTCGGACTTGCGGCTGCGACTCGACTGCTTGATCACCTCGGGGGCCATGTAGTTGGGCGTGCCGCGCATCGACTCGTTATTCGCGGTCGTGCTCGAGCTGATGAGCCGCGAGGCGCCAAAGTCCGCGAGCCTCACGACGCCGTGCTGGTCCACGAGGATGTTCGACGGCTTGATGTCGTGGTGCACGATGCTCTTGGCGTGCAGGTACGCCACGCCCTGCAGGATCTGCTGCGTGAACCGCCGCACGATCGTCTCGTTGCCGCCAAACTTCTTGCGGTTCTGCTCAAGGTTCCCGCCGGGAACCCATTCCTAGAAGCGTAGCACAGTAGTAAGCATTGAGTGAGGGGCTTATGCAGTACTAGGTACAGAACGAGAGAAGTACTCACTGTGAAGATGAAGAGCTTCTTCGCGTCGCTGTCCACGTAGCTGCCGAGGTATTTCACGATGTGGTCGTCTCGCAGCGAGCGCAGCAAGTCGACCTCTTTGGTCGCGTTGCTGATGTCCGCGTCGTTCTCCTCAGCGATCAGGATCTCGTTGACCGCCATGAGACCACCTGCGCGCTCGTCACGCGCCAGGTACACCTTCAAAAGGAAAGACACCCGAAGCCATTCACAGCACGCCAGTTAGCTCAGAGTGCCATGGGACTGTGGAGTACTTGTACTGGTATTCGATCCACACGTACCGTCCCGTAGCTGCCCGAGCCGATCGAGTCGCCTTTCTTCCAGTCCCAATCTCGTCCTCAAAGTCGTCTTCGTAGTTCTCCTCCTCCTCCTCTTCACTGTTGGTACTAGCTCGCTCTCCATCATCAACTCGTGGGGCACCTGCATGGCTTACAGGGCTGCTACTCCTAGGAGTAGCTCTTGGAGAGCATGGAGAGAGTCGCCCCTTGCCTATTTTGATACTGCTGGAAATTGACTCGTCAAATCGCTGGTTTGACTATCTAAGAAGGACTGTAGGAGAAGCTGACACCAGGTGGACAGAAGAATATCCAAGTGGACGGGAAGTGATTAAACAGGAGGACGTTTTCAAGAGGTGTGCTCTCTATTTTAATTTAGGCTCAGTTTTTGTATTCAACATAGTAAAGAACGAAATGACAACAAAATGTGTAAATAGTGATTACGGTTTCGATACATTTTTCTATTGTTCAATTTTTCATGAAGATCAGAGTCACGTTTTATAATGTTTAATGCAAAGACCAAGCTTAAACTGTAGTAAAGTGAGTCTTACCTTCACGAAAAAGTGAACAATAGAAAATGTATCATAAACCGTAATTAAACATATTTACGTTCAGAACCGTGAGTGACTTAATCTAAGTTTGGATGTTTCACTAAATACGTTGATATCGCCGCATAATAAACAATTGTCAGCGTAATTAGGCTTCTAAGCCGTGTCTGGACGATGCCATCGATTTTCATGTAGCAAAGAGCCAACATGCCGCCACCAACAGGTCCGAATGCCCGGAAGCTGCCGCTCACGAAGAACGGCAAGAAGCGCCGCCGCCCGAAGCTCGCGCCACGATACATGATTGCAGAGAGCGACGACACCCGCCCCAACCCAGACTCGCGCGCTGTGGAGATGAACTCGGACGAGAGCGTGGCGCTGCTGCGCGACGTGTTCACGACATCCACATGCCGCTGCTTCATCCTCAAATCGTTCAGCGAGGCGAACCTGCACAAGAGCCTCAAGTACGGCATCTGGAGCAGCACGTACGCGCACAACATGTTGCTGGACCAGGTGTTCAAGAGCGACCTGTCGTCCGTGCGGCCCGTGCTCTTCTTCTTCAGGTGAGTGCGTGAGCAGTTTGCTGCATGATGCCAAGTTCAATGGTGGTGGTTGACTGACCGTTTGACTGACTGACTGACTGACTGACTGTGTATTACTCTCATTAACCGCAGCGTGTGTGATACGCGGCACTTCAACGGCATCGCGCGCATGACGTCGGGCGTGCGCACGGACGCCACGTTCGACCTCTGGGAGAAGCGCAAGTACGAAGGGTTCTTCCACGTCGAGTGGCTGCTGGTCAAGGACGTGCCGAACCACGCGCTCACGAACATCAAGATGAGCAACACGCCCTCGAAGAAGTCGATCACGTCCTGTCGCGACTGCGAAGAAGTGCTCTTTGACGAGGTGCGTTGCGCTGCGTTTATCACCTGAGTTGTTAGATGTGTTCGATAGGCATTGGGCACTCATTGATTTGTTTGTCTTAATCCATTTAGGCGAACGAGTTCATCTCGATCTTCACCGAGTTCCCGCACCGCTCGAGCGCCTGGGACGACTTTGCGCACTTTGAGGAGCTCCAGACGCAGCTCGAGGCCAAGCGCGGGCTGCTGCCAGCGAACGCCGACGACGTGAGCACGTACCTGCGACCCGTGCAGCCCAATTAGAAGACGACGCGAGCGTGTGGAGAAGGAGAAAGGTCAACCTGATAAGGTTGAGCAAGAGATGGTGATTACGGCATGCGATAATGAATAATGGAGGAGCACGCATCAGAAATCGCGTTGGCGAATATTTCAGCAGCAACAACAAGCAACATCAAAGTTCAACTACCGTGTGTATCATGGAGACCGCATCTCCATGATTTCATTCGCGGCCCAGCACGCAAAGAGACACAAGAAATGCTCACGGCGCTTCTGTGAGGTGCTGGTTTTGATTGATTGGTAACAAAGGCACCGCGAACGAGCCAGGAATCGTCTCGCGTGCTTCTCTTCAGCGGCGAGCGTTTTCTCCAGTCGCTTGAAAACGCTTTTGAGTTGGTCCATTATGATGAGCCGATTTGACCAACTCGGCGCGTTATAAAGGACCACCACCACTCCTGCCCATACAAAGCGCCATACAAAACCCAAGCCAATTCTGCTGGACGATCTCTATCGCGAAAAAGTGTCGCAGACCGAGGGATAGAGAAGACCTCAAAAATGTGCGACAAACGTTTGCAAGGGTGGTCCCCCCGGGGGCTACAATTGAGTTTCTATAGAAATCCCATAGAGAGCAGAAGCAGCAGCGCAAAGAGCTGGCCTTCTGAAAATGTCCCCACACGCCATCACCAGCTCGACCACCTCCACACAAGACGAGTGAGTGAGTGGCGGGCGACTCAAGCAGGGAAGAACAGGCGCCGAACAGGCGAGAGAGAGAGAGAGAGAGAGATCGTAGAGATCGTAGAGATCGCAGGGCGGAAGTGGGACGACGATGACGTCCGCAGGCGGGAGCACGCACCACAGCAGGAGCATGCACAGCATCGCGGAGAACTACGCGTCGCTGGGCACGCCGTCAGTCGTGGACGAGGTGCGCGGCGTGAGCACGACCTCGCTCGACGACGAGTTCATCGAGAACGTGGACGACATGCCGAGCGAAGACAGCGAATACAGCGACATTGACGCAGACAACATTGCGCAGCAGGAGCAGACACAGTACGCGCTGGAGCGCGCACGAGCAAACAGGGGGACATCAGGCGGAGCGGCGGCGACCTGGAGAGACAAGCTGGATGCGCAGGCGCCGATTCTTGTGAGCGTGGCACTCGGCGCGTACTTTGGCGTCGGCGTGCGCGTGCTGCTGACCGAGTTTGCGCAGGCGCTGTCGTCGAAGCAGATGGAGTTGTTGAACCTGCTCGGGTTCTCGTTCTTCCTGCCGAACGCGGTCGGGTGTTTCGTCATGGGGCTCGCGGTGCGCTGGAAGCCGCTCTTCCGCAACCAGTTTGCGGTGTATTTTACAGGCGTCACGACGGGTTTCTGCGGCTGCTGCACGACGTTCGCGAGCTGGGACATCGGCGTCGCGGCGATGTTTGTGCACGGCCAGTGGATGAACGCGCTGCTGGTGATCTGCGTGCAGGTGGCGAGCGCGATGTGCAGCTTCCGCGCCGGCTACCACTGCGGAGAAGGGGTCGTGCAGTACTTCACAACGCGCATGTACCCGTTCCGCAAGCCGCCAGTGGACATGAACCAGCTCAAGCTCGACCTGGAGCGCAACATCCGCAGCCTGCGCTCCGTGAAGGCGAACGCTTTCGGACAACTCGTGTCTCGCCGCGTGCGCGCGACCGAGCAGGCGCTCGTGGTCTCCCACGAGGCGTCCATGGAGCTCGTCTCAGAGATCGCGCAGGTCGAGCAGGACTTTTACCGCGTCAAGCACAACGGGCAAGCGTGGCTCGCCGCGGGGCTCGTCACGACCGTGCTGCTCTGGGTGCTCGCGTTCGTCTGCAGCGACAACAACTACGCGCGCTCGCGGCTGCTGGCGCTCTGCGTTGGCCCGTTCGGCGCGCTGCTGCGCTACCAGCTGTCGCTGTACAACACGCAGCCGAAGTGCAAGAACTTTCCGTTCTACACGTTCTTGCCGAACGTGCTGGCGTCGCTGCTCACGTGTGTCGTCGAGGTCGTGGGCAGCTCGATCGCGGCGCACCACAGCCTGGCCGACAGCTCGTTCAAGAACTACGTGCTGCTTGGCGAAGGTGCGATCCAAGTGGGCTTGCTCGGCTCGCTCTCGACCGTGTCGACGTGGGTCTCGGAGCTCGACGTGCTCTCGTCGCGGCGCGTGTTCTGGGCGTACCGCTACGCGGCGGTGAGTATCGTGGCGGCGCAGCTCGTGAGTGTGTGTATCCTCGGTGTCTACGAAGTGCACGGCAGCGGCCCGCTGCTGCACTAGTTGTATGGAAGTCAAAGTGAATGAATGAACAAAAAGCCATTGTTAGTAGTGTTACGTACTGGGAAGAAGAACGACGCATGTTGGAAAAGGGTGAGGAGGTACTGATTGAAATGAAGGAGACGAACAAGATATGAGCACTAATAACAAATAGAGTACTGCCCGCCCACCCGACACCGCGCGCGCGCCAAGAGCAAGTTGCCTTTGCTGGCTTTGTATCGAAATTTCAAACAGACACGACACAAATGGCGGCAACAGCAGCGAAGAAGCGCCAGTGCTTTGCGGCGCAGTTGGTGCTGGAGGATCGCGGCGAGCAGCGCAATGGCCAAGAGCACCGCAAGCTGCGCCAGTCGCGGCGCCACGGCGAGCTCAGCGTCAACATGGAGCAGCAGATTGTAACGTTCGTGTACCCGAAGCACGGCAAGCACATCTTCAAGCGCACGTTCCCGCAGCCGCTCAAGTGCGTCGCGGGCGAGCACGTGCTGCGCGTCTATTGCAGCATGGGCAGGCGGACGTTCATGTACGTATTTTGCTACTTCTAGGTGTGTGCATGCATGCAGCGATGCTGCATGTTGAAGCTGAAAGTGTATGTACTACTGCGGGCGAATCCACATTCATTCGTCAGCATGTTCGATACAATGTTCGGCGAACAGGACAAACTGACAAATTAATTACTCGGTCCATGTATCGTATCGACCACCGACAGCGACTCACTTGCACTTGTATTCTCTTGTATTAACACGCGCCAGGTGCCGCTTGCTCTCGCGCCAGGACGCGATCAATTGCTGCGCCGCTTTCCAGCAAATCGGAGGTCAGACACGTTCCTGGCATTGATCGTCTTGTTTATTATCAAACGCAACACGGCACACTCTTACAAACGCCTCGTTGCAGTGAACGTGATTCCCGTTGCGCCGCCCGACATCCTCGTGCACGAGTCCGAGAGCGCAGTCGCGAGTCGTCCGATGACTCCGCACCTTCAAAACGGTACGCTATGTCGCGTGCTGGGTGTGATGTGGATGCGCTGCATACAACACGATACACCGTCCAAACAGCTAACCACTCATCTGCTGTACAGAGTGCCAAACAGTGCTGAACGCCTTCCAGGACCCAGCGCGCGCGCCAGATGTGCACGCATTCGCAGCCGCGTACCTTCGCTCGCAAGCGCTTCAAGAAGACAAAGCAGCCATCACGAGCGCTTTGTTCAGCAGCGAATAAATAGAAAAGGAAACTGGGCATCTGATTTCCTACTTACGTTGCGCTTACGGCACTCGAGCGTCTAGTTTCGTAAATTTAAAGCAAAAAATGGGCTATTTGGTTGCTTTGGCTTTGTGTGAAGCCAATTCCCATTTTGTGGAGTGTTGGCGCCTTTTTTGCTTCGACAGTTGTTGTTGCACCAGAAGCGAAGCGAAGACGACAAAGAAGAAGACGAAGAGCGACGCTGGGTGAGTGGCAGTACGAAGGCACCACCACTGCTGCTGCTACGAATGAGAAGAGCGCGCTATCTGCTGGCGGCTCTTCTGCTGCTGCTTGTGGTGCTGCTGCCGCTGTCAAGCGATGCGCTGAGCCCGCGCTGGAGCAAATACCTCGAGTCGGTCGGCTACCACACGGGGCTCGGATGTGAGTGTTCTCCACCTTTGTTCAAGCTTGTGCCCCGCTGAATGTATGTATGTGATTGGGGTTGCGTACTGACGTGTCTCTAATATGAATGTGTGCGTGCCGCTGTGGATCTGGGGTGTGTAGACCAGTGCAGCTTTGTGGACAAGCCGTCGCAGGCTGTGCGCAACCACCTGCAGACCCACCTGAAAGCGCAAGACCGAGCAGTGGAGTCCATCGTCGCAGCCATTGAAGCATGGGAGTTCTCGTACGCGACTTCATCTCTCAATTTCTATGATATGACTGCTATTAGCTCGTTTGCACTGACTCACAGTCGTGGAATTGACAATGGACCCTGCTAGGCGATCCTCGCAAAAGCATCGCACGCCGCTTGTGCTCGCGATCACCGGACCCACCGGCACGGGAAAGACGGAAACGTCCAATCTCATCGCCGAGAGCATTTTTAAACGGAAGAAGAAGCTGCGCAACAGCGAAAAGGAGGTGTCGTCTGGACTGCTCGTGTTTCGGTATGTGGGCTGTGATGATCTGCTGGCTAGCTGTGCTTAAGTGCAAGTACTCTGTGTTCTCAATGAGTCATTTTGTATGTTTGGTTTGTTTGCTTTAGAGGCGAGGACTTTAGTGACAACTTTACCAACCCCGTGACCGAGTACCACAACCAAATCAAGACAAGGTATGGAGAACTTGCTGCTACTGCTACAAAGGTTATGGCTATGTGTGCCTGTGAAGCTTTCTCTAGCACCTCGCTAATATGGTACACGCATTGTTACAGACTCGCCGAGCACCTACGCGAATGCTCAGGGAACGCCGTTGTGGTCTTTGATGAAGTGCAGAAAGTGATCCCTCACACGCTTGATGGTGAGGCTGGTGCTATGGCATGGTTTGTGGGACAAGGGCAAGTTCTAAATGAGAGCTCTTTGTCTTGTTGTTGCTGCAGTGCTGATGGAGGCAATGAGCTCACGAGCCCAGTTGTCGTACTACAAAGGCAACAGTGTCAAGACTGCCGACACAAGCAATGTGAGTCATTGTTAGTTTGTCGATTGTGCCGCGGTAATCGTGAGACGTATCGCCTTCAGAGCTAACAAGTCGTTCGTTTGTGGACTTGCTATACTAGGTCATATTCGTGTTTGTCTCGGACATCGGCGTGGTGGAGATGGAACATGTGCTCATTCAGTACGAGCTCCGCGACGAAATCCCGATCGTTGCGTTTGAGAAAGTGGTCAAGAGTGCTCTGGATGAGCAGTGGAAGCGCCTGGACTTTGGCAAAGTGATCGATAAGGTATGGTTGATTAAGTGATTCATTTATGATTTAGTTGTGGAGGAATATTGATTCTGATTAATTGTGTGAATGTTTTGGGCGGCAGGTGATTCCTTTCCTTCCGTTCGAGCAAGAGCATATTGCCGAGATCATCACGCTCAAGCTTACTCAACTTGATGAGAACTACCGCGGCATTTACTGGCATCGCCTATGGATCGACGTACGTTTGCCTCTTTTTTGTCCGCTTCTTGATGAAAATTTGTTGTGTGCTTAACGGACTCTGTTGTTTATCTTGTCTTGGCAGCCTGAGCTTCCAAACTACATGTCGAGACTTGATTCGATGCAATACGAGATCCGGTCGGCGAAGATGGACGGCAAGTCCACGTCCGTCAAGATCTTCGCCAAGTACGGGGCTCGCAACGTCGAGACCGGGCCGATTCAGTTCTTGAAATCCAAGCTGCTGCGCTCGATCCGTCCTTTCAACCCAGGTTCGTAAACTTTTCTGCAACTTTAGAGCAGGGTCAGTCTGTTTGGGTACGCTAACCTAGTTGTGTCGCTTGGTTTGTGGTTAATGCTGCATGTGAACAGACGCGGAAATTCGGATATCGTTCGAGCCGACTGACAACCAAGTGGTCATTACTTCCTGTGCAGAAGACGCGAAAACGGACGGAGGGTTCACAGGAGTGAGCTGCGACACCAAGTGGAAGGGAGAGTTTGAATAAAAACGATCTCAGGTTCAGAAAGAAAGCTTGGATGAGATATTAGATTGAGGCATTGATAATAGACGCAGTGTTGAAAGAGCCACGTGGAATAGTTTGCATTGCGATGTTGGAGCTGCCCACTCTGTCTGTCTTGGTCGGCATTCGAGTTTCCAGCTCACTTCAACTTGCCCATCGGCAAGAAATGTTGCACGAATGTCGCGCGAGAGTATCACGAACCCGACCCAGGTCGACAGCAACTTTTTGACCAAAAGAAGAAAGCGCGCATTTTGAACTCAAACGCCACCGTTAGTTAGCAGTTTGGGTCGATGACGAAGGACGTGGTGACAACGACGAGGACGACGCGAGTGCGCAGAGGACGCCGCGGCTTGCTGCTGCTGTGGCCGCTGCTGCTGCTCGGGGTGCTGCTCCACACTGCGCTGTTTGTGCCAGGCGTCGCTGCGCTGGAGATCCCGTGGCACCAGTACCTGGAGGTGCTCGGGTTCTACACGGGGCTCGGCTGTAAGTCTCTTCACGTTTACGGGGCAAAAATGGATCGACTGCTTCGCTCTTTGATGGCGCTCTGTGCCGCTTGTACATGTGCGAATGTGGCTGTGTGTGTGGTACTGATGTGTCTCTGGGTGTTGTGCATTATGCGGTGCACTGCCTGTGTTTCGTTGTGGTGAGCAGATCAGTGCACGTTTGTGGAGAACCCGTCGCAGTCTGTTCGTAGCTACTTGCAGACCCATTTGAAAGCCCAGGACCGCGCGTTGGAGTCGGTGGTTGCCGCGATCGAAGCGTGGGAGTTCTCGTAAGTAGCAAACCCCGTGTGTATGTATGTATGACTGGCTGTTGTGTCAATACTGATGTCGATTGCACTTGCTCTAACAGGCGAACATCCAACAAAGACCGATCTCCACTGGTGCTCGCGATCACGGGGCCAACGGGCACAGGCAAGACCGAGATGTCGAATTTGCTTGCCGAGAGCCTGTTTAAGCGCCGCACGAGACTCCCAAACAGTGAAAAGCACGTTGCGTCGGGGCTGCTGGTGTTTCGGTACGTTTTCCTCGCGCTTGCCTTCGCGTATTAAAATGGGGTGGTTGGCTGATCTAATGCGTATATTTTTGCAGTGGCGAGGACTTTAGCGACAACTTCACGAATCCAGTGACGGAATACCATACTCAGATCAAGACAAGGTGAGGAGCTAGCTGTTCGTATTGATCAACCCATCGCTAGCGAAAATGCTGATATTCTTGCTCTATTTATTCGAGTAGATTAGCGGAGCATTTGCACCATTGCTCCGGCAAAGCGGTGGTCGTGATCGACGAAGTGCAGAAAGTCATTCCGCACACTCTGGACGGTACGATATACAGCAATTGTCCATTATTTTTGTATCTGTGAGGGGTTTGTTGACTGACCATTGCACAAATCCTTTCTTGCTGCAGTTTTGATGGAAGCGCTGAGCTCACGCGCTCTGTTCACGTACTACAAGAACGGCATCTCCCGAAAAATCGACACGAGCAATGTAATGCGTTGAAAGCTGGATGGCTTCATGCGAATTATTAAATGGTATATTGACAAAAAGCAATTTGTGTGCAGGTGATCTTTGTGTTGGTGTCCGACATTGGCGTTGTCGAGATGGAGCACGTGATGATCCAGTATGAACGGCGAGAGGACGTACCGATGACTACGCTAGAGAAAGTGGTCAAGTCGGCGTTAGATGCGCAGTGGAAGCGCCTGAATTTCGGCAAAATGATCAACCAGGTACGTCAGTCAGCTTCCGGGCTGGGAGTTATTGTTCCTAAGCCTACGCTATACATGCACTGACAGCTTTCATCCATAATACATGTGTTTGCGTGATTCACAGGTGATTCCGTTCCTCCCGTTCGAGCAGGTGCACATCGCGCGGATCATCGCTCTCAAACTCTCACAGCTGGACGAGAACTATCGCGGCATCTACTGGCACCGTCTGTGGATCGAGGTGCGTTTATTGTACGCTTTCCCAAAACTAAAGCCCTCTGAAGTTCTCAATTGATGTTGATTATTACTGACAGGACGGAATCGCAAACTACATGTCCCGACTGGACTCGATGCACTACGAAGTGCGCTCTGCGAAAGTGGGCGGGAAAGTGACATCGAGCAAGATCTTTGCGAAATACGGCGCGCGCAACGTCGAAACCGGTCCGATTCAGCTGCTGAAGTCCAAATTGTTGCGCTATCTACGCCCGTTCAACCCAGGTGCGTTTGCAAACTTCACTCGATTTGTGTTACTGGCGATTAATGCTCACTGTCTTGTTTGTCCATTTCTGCAGATGCCGAGGTGCGAATATCGCAGGACTCGGACACGAAAGAGATCTCGATCACGTCGTGCGCTCCGGAAGATCCTCTGGCGAAGAAGACGGCGTCGTCCGATAAAAGCCCAGGCGCTGGTGGTGGAAATAACGGTGGCGGCGAGGACGACTTTGTCAGTGTCAGCTGTGTGACGCGATGGAAGGGCAAGTTTGTATAGGGAGAAGAGATGAAGATGACACTGAGATAGTGACATGACACGAATAACACTAGTCACTGAACTGAGCTTGATCGGATTGCATCACCAAAGATCGCGTTTGGCTTCGAGAGAAACATTTCGGCGAATCATCACTCTTGGCATTTCGATAAAGTATATCATTCGTTATAAATGATCCCAATTACAGCCAATAGTATACGCTTCGAAGAATTTGTGCTTGCTGATTCGCTGAAATGTTGTTCTCGAACAAATGCGTTGGAAAAAAGGGGGAGGAAATCCTTTGCCAAAGCAAACGCGAAGCGAAAGGAAGAAGGAAGGAAGAGCGCGAGCCAAAGCAAGCAAGAAAGCGAGCTCTCTCTCTCTCTCCATCTCTCTGTGTGCACGCGCAAGGCAACCAACTAGGAAGAAGAAGACCAAGAAGAGCAGAAGCAAGAAGCAGCGAACGAGTCACGATGAGCGCCCTCGAGTCGAACGAGATCTGGGGCAACGCCGAAGAGGAGCTGGACCCGGAGATCCTGCTCATGTCGAACGAAGAGCTCCGCCAGCGCATTCGCCTGTTGGACAACGACATCCGCATCATGCGCAGCGACATCCAGCGCATCAACCACGAGTCCAACTCGCAGCGCGAGCGCATCAAGGAGAACAACGAGAAGGTCAAGCTCAACAAGCAGCTGCCGTACTTGGTGGGCAACGTCGTCGAAGTAAGTGCCAGTTTGGATACCCGCACAACTAACTACTGTGGGTGGATTGTGACGTGTCGGTCGGACTGGTTGTTAATCCTTCGGGGTGTGCTGCTGTGTTTGTGGTGATAGATCTTAGAGCTGGAGGACGATGAGGACGAACAGGACGGCGCCGCGACTGATGTCGACGCGCAGCGCAAGGGAAAGAGCGCGGTCATCAAGACGTCGACGCGCCAGACGATCTTCCTCCCGATTCCTGGTCTCGTGGACTCGGAGAGCTTGATCCCGAACGACTTGGTGGGCACGAACAAGGACAGCTACTTGATCCTCGAGAAGCTCCCTGCAGAGTACGATTCGCGCGTGAAGGCCATGGAAGTCGACGAGAAGCCGACGGAGGAGTACAGCGATATCGGTGGACTGGACAAGCAGATCCAGGAGCTCATTGAAGCGGTCGTGCTGCCGATGACCCACAAGGAAAAGTTCGATGCGATCGGCATTCAGCCGCCAAAGGGCGTGCTCTTGCACGGACCTCCTGGAACGGGCAAGACGCTGCTCGCTCGTGCGTGCGCCAAACAAACCGACGCTATTTTCCTGAAGCTCGCTGCGCCACAGCTCGTGCAGATGTTTATCGGTGACGGCGCAAAGGTACGCTTGAGTGGATGTGTGTGTGATATTTATTGCTTCATCGTTATGGAAGGACGCTGACCCTGTGCATGTTGCGTTTGACTGTAGCTCGTTCGTGATGCTTTCGAACTCGCCAAGGAAAAGTGCAAGGACCAAAAGCGTGGCGGCGCGATTATTTTTATTGATGAGCTGGATGCTATCGGTACGAAGCGTTTCGGCGGCGAGCAGTCGGGCGACCGAGAAGTGCAGCGAACGATGCTGGAGCTCCTCAACCAGCTCGATGGGTTCACGAGCAACACGAACATCAAGGTCATCGCCGCGACGAACCGACCGGACGTGCTCGACCCGGCGCTGCTTCGATCCGGTCGTCTCGATCGAAAGGTGCGGCGATATCGTGTTTTCTTATGATGGTATTACTCGAGTGCAGAACTGATGGTTGAAACTGGTCTGTTTTTTGTGAGCAGATCGAGTTGCCACACCCGTCAGAGGAAGCGCGCGCTCGCATTATGCAGATTCACTCGCGCAAGATGAACGTGGACACCGAAGGTACGATTTATTCGAGCAGCTTCTGGATTAGGCATCGGTTGCATGGGCTGTGTGGCTAATTTGTTTTTCTTCTTTGATTGTGCCAATCAGATACAAACTTTGACGAGCTTGCTCGTTGCACAGACGACTTCAACGGAGCCCAACTGAAAGCGGTACGTGGAGTCGCTCTCTCTCTCTCTCTCTCTCTGATGAAACCAATTCTGTGAGAACTCATGCACTATGTTGTACCTCTTTGTACGTGGTACTTCTTTGTAGGTGTGTGTGGAAGCTGGTATGCTGGCATTACGCCGCGACTCGACGGTGATCAAGCACGAAGACTTTATGGAGGGCATCTCGGTCGTGTCGGCGAAGAAGAAGGCCACTCTGCAGTACTACGCTTAGAGACACCGACCCATCCATCTACCCCCATTCTTGCATGCAGCAGCCATCGGGAAAGCAGTTTAAAAAAGCAAAGGAGACGATGACAACAAGAAAGAGCAAGAAGGGTTCGGAATGAAGGAAATACCAACTGCCTTCTGCAACAAAGTTGCTCTCATTTAGCAGAAGTCCGCTCAAGCGGCTGTCTTTTAAATTTTACCACCCATAAACCTTCCTGTGTGAATCGGTCTTCAAAAACAAACACCCATGATTCCTGTGTGAATGGGTCTTCCAACCAATCATGGTCGTCTTTTTGCAAGGTGCGCCTTTTTGCTTACACTTGCCTTCATTCGGAAACCTTTAAGGTTCGATCCCTTTTTGGAAACCCATCATTGAAATGCGTTTCCCACAAACCCACCCGACCCACGCCGTTTCGAAGGCATTGAGTTGGTCCGCCTGATTGTTGATACGTCCTTTTCTCCACGCCTCAGTATGAGTACGAGAGGACCAACACCCGTGCCAGCAGCAGGTGTACTCTTGTAGGCAGCTGTCGCGTCCTACGATTACGTCGAGACGAGATTTCAATCTTTGTGTACGACAACTCTGCAGCACGACACCCTCCCTGTTCAATGTCGTCTGGCTCACTTTTCCTCCCTTCTTGCTAGATAGACAATGGACGAATTCGTCTGGTTTGACATTGATCAAGCGTGCAGTCGCCAACTTCAGCAGGCACTTGCGCCGTCCTCGAAGTAGTGGACGTGCGCATTCCGCGCGTATCGCTTCATCGATCGAGCTAACAATGTTGCGAGAGCCCTGCAACCATGGACGAAGGGAACCAGGCGAAATCAAGCTGAGCAAACGAGCTGCTTCTCCAAAACCCGCCAGAACTGCCACACAGCACAAAACAAGAGAGCAGTTTTCGAAGGAAGCGACCCATTTTTCGGGATGGCTTGTGTCGACAATCAAGTGGCTGAGGGCGATTTGAAAAGGAATCGCCCAAGTCGCAAATGGCAAAAAATGCATATCGTTTCTAAAAGAAGACTCGAACACTGAGATGCTTGCTTCTAAAATCGCCCTCAGCTTCTCTCAATTTCGGCACAAACCATCATTTTTGACTGTCCAAAACGAGTCGATGTGGGAGATGGGTTCATTTTTACGCATTGCTTTCGTAATTACGCGTTTCTGCCTTTCTCTCTTGCTTGGGCTTAACTTTCCAATATAAAACCTCTTTTTACGAAAAAATCTGCCGCGTTTGCGTGTTGTCCCGCTGTCTCGCTTTGCCCGTCAGCCAGTCTTTGAAATCGA
>JAADVK010000244.1:0-34613 GCA_023334975.1 Globisporangium sylvaticum
AAACCTGACAATTGCTATTGGATACGTAAAAAATAACATTCGAATCCTACAATATCCTCGGCAAGGATTTTTGGAGGTCACAAATAAGGCACGTTTCCAACCAGGTTTAAACTTGTTTTTTGTATGTGAGACTCAGAAAAGTGGTGCCGGATTTTTGGTGTATTTTACTTTTTGAAAAATACCCCAAAAATAAGGCATCATTTTTCTGAAGAAATGTGTGGGAAAACGGTCTGATTTTTGACCAGGTTAAGTATGGTTTTGACTTGATCTTTTATATTCGAATATAATCCGGAAATTATGCCCTTTTTTTGAAATTATCCGTAACATATCCGAAATATACTAGAATTGAACCTTCTATTTTACACTTGTATAAAATATAAAGTACTTTTGTATAATTATTAGGTTTATTTCGATACTCTATAAGCATAATTCTTTTGTTCCAAAAGTTGAATATAATCCTCTCGTTCAGCATATTTAAACCCATCAAAAAGAATACGGCGCCATTGCCATTGATAGAAGAGGCAAACAAACGCGCGCGTGTCAATTGCATTATCAGGCAGAACTCACAGCTCTCAAGACAAGCTATCACCATGGCCGACGACTCGCAGACGCCCCAGGAGCACGCGTACGCGGAGAGCTACCGACTGGACCAGGTGCAGGAGTACACCGCGGCGTTCCAGCGCGACGGCTACGTCGTGATCGAGAACGTGCTCACGGAGGACGAGCGCGCCAAGTCCATCGATGAGGTACGCATTTTGCTTTGGTCACCCTTCCTTTCATTGCTCCAATAGAGCTGGCTGGCTGGCTGGACCAGGAGATCCCAATGGCTGTCTAATGTATGCACAGGTGTGGGCGTACTTGGAGAAAGACGGGCTGGTGAAGCGCGACGACGAGACCACGTGGGGCAACGAGAACTGGCCGTCCGAGGTGTGCCGCAACGGCGGCTTCATGGGCCGCTTCCCCTACTGGAAGCGCATGAAGAAGCTCGACTCGACGGGCGTGAACAAGCAGGAGCAGGCGTGGCGCAACCGCGAGAACCCGCGCGTGTTCGAGGCGTTCGCGAACATCATGCAGACCCAGCGGCTGTGGGTGAGCGTGGACCGCTACGGCGTGATGCGTCCGGCCAAGCTGCGCCACCTCAAGAGCAGCGAGCAGGAGAACGAGGCGCAGATCCTCGAGGAGTGGCAGACCAAGAAGGAGTGGCTGCACTGGGACCTCAGTCCGTTCCACTACGGCACGTCGGCGGCAGGGTACGCGCCGGCGCCGCTGCCGGCAGAGGAGGCGAAGAAGTACGGCTCGCTGCGCGTGCAGGCGCTCATCTCGCTCGTGGACTGTCCCGAGGCGAACGGCGGCTTCCACTGCGTGCCGGGGTTCACGGACGACCGGTTCTTCCAGTGGGCCGAGGCGCACAAGGACTCGTACGGTGCGCTGCCGGAGGTGGCGTCGCGCAACTTCATTGAGGTGCCGGACGACGACCCGATGCGCAGCGAAGTGAAGCGCATCCCGATCAAGGCGGGCTCGCTGCTCATCTGGAACAGCCAGCTCGCGCACGGCAACTTTCCGAACACGGGCTACGACTTCCGCATGGTGCAGTACCTCAAGATGATCCCCGTAGGCGACCCGCGCGAGTTCTCGCCCGCGATGAAGCTGCGGCGCTTCGAGACCGCGGACTGGTTCCCCGAGGGCTACGCGCCGTCGCCGCTCGGCGAGATGCTCTACGGCATCACGGACTGGCCCGAGACCGAGGAGGAAGCCGCGCTCGCAGCAAAAGCCACCGCATAGAGAGACACGATCAACGAAAGTAGATAAACTCAAAAGCACGATTCACTTTTCTTGTTGATACCAAGTACGCGATTTCCAATATCCAGGTTTGTTGCCTTGCCAACCAGCTAGTCACTCGTCACTACAGTACTACCATGGGCTGATCGCTGCGAGCGCGTCCTTGAGAGCGCTCCACGACGTGTTGGCATTCTCATTCTGCTGCTGTTGTTGCTGCTCGCGGTCCGCGGACTCGAAGGATCCATAAACGAGGTCTTCGTCATCCGAGAGCAGCGACTCCTCCAGGTCCCGTGAGTTCTCGAAATCCGACAGGTCCGAGTACACCACGCGGTCGCCATACGACGACCTCTGACCACTCTCATCATACTCCTGGTGGTCGCGATCACGCTGGCTCGCTCTTTTGTTGCTGCTGTTGTTGTTCTGGTTGCCCGAGTCCACGCGCGCCTGCTGCTTGCGTGCGGACGCCACGCGACCCAGTTTGCCTTTCGTGCCCCCACCGCCATTCGGCTGCTGCTCTTCAGGTTCGCGCGGTCGCTTGATCACAAAGTAGACCGAGAAGAGGAAGCACCCGAGCGCGACCACAAACGCCACGACGAGCTCGATGACCATGATCACCGTGAGCATGCGGTGGTCGACTGGTGGCGCATCTGGGCTTGGCGGCGCAGCGACTGCAACACAATAAAGTAGACAGATAGCTTAGTTTTCCCACTCAAGGTCAAACTACCAGAATTGAACAATGTCGAAAGAGCGTAAGGTACCTGCTGGCAGCAAAATGTTGAGAAACGCGGCGACAGCGAGCGTCGAGCCAACATAGCCGTCCTCGAAATCGCCGATTGGCGCCGCGTTTTTCGAGTCGTAGGCGAGCGCGAACAGTGCGGGAGGCAACGAAATGGGAGTCTCGTCCTCTGCTACTGTGTACAGATAAGTGGCTCGGCCCGACGCCGTGCATACCATGTCGCGCGTCTTGTTGCGAATGTACTCGGCGATGCCTGGAAACTCGTTCTATGGACAGACATGTTAGAACGCTAAAACTCCGCGCACACGACCTGAGCACCTTTCAGTCACAAAGTACGTACGTTTGTGAACGCGCGCTGCACAAAGTAGTTGTAGAGCGTGAGCGTCGTCTGCTTCTGCGGGTCTCCTAGTTCGGGGGAGCATGTGAAGAACGGCGCTGGGAACCGGTGACAGAAGAAGTGGAACGACTCGGACGGCGCCAGAAAGTGCTCGATGATCCCCATATTCATGGTCTGCGGCAGACTCACAGCGTAGCCAGGCATGACGCCGCGAAGCGAGTGCACGGAGGTGGGGGACCACGTCGCCGAGTCACCAAAGAACTAGCCATAAGAAAAAAGCACCAAAGTCAGTGGTCTCTCGACACCAAAGTATCAAAGTATCAACAAGGTTCACATCCTAACCTGGGTAGTAGAGTTCCAGAGTCCACTGCTCTGGTTGTTGCCTCCGAGTATCGCGACCTTGAGGTTCGCTTCGACAGCGCGCAGCGCATTGATCTCAGCGAGCATCTCTTCCCGGCTCTGCTTGAACTCGGAGCAGACCGACGACTGGTCCAGCAGCACGCGCGCGATCTGCACGAGCGCATGCGCGGACCGCAGTGCGAGCGCGTTGAACTCGGTGTCGTAGACTTGGAATCCACACGGAGCCTCATTGCTATTGCTGTTGCTGTTGCTTGAGTGGAGTGTCTTGCCCACGCATTCTGCCAAGTAGATCATCGGCTCGTACAGATCGCTGACTGCGACCTCGGACGAGTAAACCGAGCCAGCGCCTGCCACGAACCGCGCTTTGGCTTGCTGCGGGATCGTCTTGGTCACGTCCGCATAGTCTGTCGCGCTCTTGAGCTCAGCTAAGTAGCTGATCCAATGCGGCGACAGCGACGAGAACGTCTCCCACGGGTGCTGCCATAATAAAAAGTGCATTAGGTCATAACAATGTTAGCAATTACTCCACGGCGACAAGCTCATTCTTGCCCACATACATGGGACGCAAGCAACAGGTTCCGTCCGTCGCTCGTAGTAGCAGTAGAATTCGCGGCTCTCGTCTCCAAAAGCAGCGCCTGCAGCTTCTTCAGCGGCTCGTACGCGTCGCAGAGAAACTTGACGGCTTTCGCCTTGTAGCCCACGATGCCGAGCACCGCCTCGTAGGGCGAGAGCTGGAAGATCTGCCACGCGACGTCGGCGGCGATCGGTGGCGCCAGCACACTGGACGTCACCAGCGGTGGGGTATCGTCGTCATCGCCACTATCCTTACTATCGCCACTACTGTCAGTTTGGCTGTGGCTCCAAAACGCTGGACCAGGATAGAAGGTCTTGTTCGTGTTCAGCCACACGAGCCCCGACGGCACCGAGGCGCCGTACACAATGTGCGGCAGCTGCCCGTCTCCGCGCTGGTACTTGAGCACATTTCTAATGAAAACACACAGTCACACAACACATAAGCAAATGAGACTCGCAGTGAGTCGAGCAATGCACGTCCTGTGTTTCCATACCGGAACTGCTCGGCAGCGCGATCAAAGTCGTCGTGGGCGATGGCTTGCGCAGCAAACAGCGCGTCGGCGGTTTTCTTTGAGAGCATGATACACACACACACACACAAACTCAGCAAACAGCACTGTGTCATCACATGAAGCAAATTCGAGCGCATCTCACCAGGTGCTGGAAACCCACGTGCTTTGCATCGCCAGGCGCGACGGCGCCGAGCTCCACGTCAAAGTGCGCGGTGAGGAGCCCCATGGCGTCACGCTTCAGGTCGTTCTCATCGCAGGACGGCGCGCTCTGCTGCTGCTGCTGCTGCTGCTGCTGAGCCACGAGCAGCCGCTGCAAGTGCACACTTCCGCGATGGCCACTGGCTCTGCCCTCGCCTGCGTCGACGAGCAGCGCAGCCGCCAGAAGCGCTGCGCGCACCAGCTTGAAGATCATTATCCCCGTTGTTCGTGCTTCGTTTTTGGAAAGTGATGAAAATCTGAGAAGCATGGAGAGCAGCATCTGAGTCATTCATTTGTGAATCATGTTCAGAATCTGAGTCCTGCAACCTAAAACCTTTATCAGAATCTGATCTCTGCAAAAGTGAAGTTTTTGGCTAAAGTTGCAGGACTCAGAGTATATTCCAGCAGAGTGAAGCTTGAAAAGACACTCAAGATGGAACCAAGTGCTGGTCGCGAGCGGCGCGTCCGAGCTGGAGAGCAGCGTGAAGAGCGAGAGCCACCAGGCGTCCTGGACGCGCCGCTGCTCGCTCCGCGTCGTGAACCGCAGCGACGTGGAAGCGCTCGCTCGCAAGACCAAGTGCGAGGAGCTAGAGGCGACGGCTGCTGCTGCTGCGGCAGCTGCAGCTGCAGTAGAAGAACACGGTCAAGAGAGTGAGAAGGGCGAGCAAGAGCAGCCAGAAGGCGGAGACCAGTCGCCGTCAGTACCATCAGTAGCAACATCACTCACGGAGAACAGCAGCCACAAGTCGATCAGTACGTCATCGTCAAACACGCAGCTCCAGTCTCATCCGCCTCTCACGCAGCTCGACAGCTTTGAGCTGACGCCGCAGATCCTGGCGACCGCGTTCCAGCGACTCGCGAATGAAGACAAGACGGCGTTCCGAGCGCACGTAGCGGTGGCATCTTCATCCTCATCAGTTCCACCTGAGGCGGACGAGACTGCAACCCCAGCAGCCTCTGATGATCCATCGGGCAGCCCTTTGGCAGAGTTCCTGGCCACTAACCAGCAGGCTCAAGCGAGCGCAACAGCGCCAGCGCGTATCTGCTTCTTGATGGAGTACCCGTCATCGTTGGACGAGATGCAAGCGCTTCTACGCACAGGCGAGGTAGGTTCGTCTCCTATATCCGCGTTGTACCAAGGGGGACTACCACTGCTGCCTCTGATTGACAGCGCGCTGCTGATCGTGGACCCCACGAAAGACCTCCGCGAGCGCCGCACCGTCGGTTTTCCAAACAGCGAACGTGCTCGTCAGTCAATGCTACGAAGCGTCAAGCGTGGGCGGACTCGAGTGGAGCGACTTTGTGTTTGCCGATCTGCCCTGCTCGTCCGCCGCAAAAGAGCCGAAAGGGGTCGCAGATCTCGCGAAAGAGCTGCTCGTCAACGCCGAAGCGCTCGCGGCTAGAAGTACGAGTTCGAGGACTGGGTATCGACGACCAAGATGATCCCGATCCCAGCCTACGACCCCACCAGCGAAGACGCAGCTAAAGCTCTTGGCGTCTACGAGCAGATCCTGAGCTCGGTCTACGAAGCCAGCGTCGGCGTCAGCACCGTGCTGTTTGCGATGAAAGAGGCGATCGTGCTCACAGTCGAAAAGCCAGAGAATGGTGGTGGTGGTGGTGGCGCTAGCGATTCCGGCAGCAACCAGTCATATGTCGAAGAGTTCATCACATACAGTGACAATACTGCGCTGCGTCTCGCTGTGGCGTACACGACGTTCATCAAGGAGCGCCAGGCCATACCAACCAACAACAAGAAAGGGGATCCATGCAGCGTACTTGGCAAGAAGATCGAGGAGGCAGAGAAGGAGATGTGGGCGTTCAGCGACCTCCCGGGCGTGGGCAACAGCGGCAGGAAGAGCATGCCGATCAAGTCTCAGTTGACACCGACAGAGCGCAGCATTCAAGACACAGAGTTCGCGTTGTGCTGCAAATTCGACATCCCACGAGTGCATTTGGCGCGCCAGATGCTGCAGTTCGAGGAGCTCCTGGGTCCAGTTTGGAAGGGGAAATTGCAGCAAACGCGCTGCTTTGTCGAAGAGCTGGATCGCGACATCCTGCCGCAGCGACTCGCGCTGATCCTCGGCAGCTTTCCGACTGTCTACAAACTGTGCTATCCAGCGACCGACTCGCTCTTGGTCGCGACATTTAGCAGCGATCGCTTCTGGACGATTCCGCACCACGGCCTGGACAGCGAAGGACCACGTCCGCCACCGACCGGCGTTCAAGGACTGGAAGAAAGAGCAGCTGGTCTCTGATGAGTACCTGACGCCGCGAACGATGAAGGCGCTCGGTGCCTGTGTGCCGCTCTCGTCAGCAGAGTTGAGTCTGATGTCGGAGAAAACGTCCGTGCTCTTTCCGTCGGACCAGAGCGTGATTCGGCTCTACCAGACCCCGAGAGGGTGCACGTGGCTCAGCGTCTACCAAGGAGGGTAAGAGAACAGAACAGCAAGCGAAGAGTCGTGGGTCGCAAAGTCCTAGTACAAAGGGTACCAAAGCTGATTGGACTAACTTTGTTATGTGTCTATGTGTGTGGCTGTATAGCGATGTGTTTGGCTTTCGACAGATCGACAAGCAGAAACAACAGCCGACAGGCTTTGGTGGACCCTCCAGCCACATGCTCCAGTTCTGTGCGTCCTTTGAGGATAACTCCCAGCTGCATATCTTTGAAGGACGCTCGTTGCGCAAGAAGCCCGATGGGTTCCCGGCCATTACAGTGAGCAACACTTTTCCGAATGGACTGACGGTCACTGCGTGCTCGGATGGCGCCATTGTCCAGCAGTACGTTTCAGCACAGCAGCAACAGCAGCCTCATTATGGTGGCGAGCGTAAAACTGATGACGACGAGAAAGAGCGCGAGATGTACCGTTTGATCATTGGGAAAGGCGCCGTGCTGCGCGAATTTGCTAGCGGCGAGCGAGTCGTGCTGCTCGCGAATGGTGACGTCCATCATATCGGTCGAACAGCAGCAACTGGTCATGACGAAGACCAGGACTCGAAGCCTCTGCGTGTGGTGGACCCAGTGACGAATGCACTGGTGGAGAAGCGTCCGAATGGTGTGGTCATCGTGACGCACACGGATGGATCCAGAGTCACTCACCACACTGACGGCACGCGCATGTTCACCAACAGCTCCAAGTCCCACGTGCTGGTCAAGAAAGCGGGGTTTGCGGACGTCTGCATCGACATTCAAGTGAACCTCGCAGCGCAGTGCCATGCGAGAGGAGAGCGCGTGGCGGTGACGAAAGGAGGGCTGC
This sequence comes from Globisporangium sylvaticum, assembly GCA_023334975.1. Taxonomy (NCBI): domain Eukaryota; phylum Oomycota; class Peronosporomycetes; order Pythiales; family Pythiaceae; genus Globisporangium; species Globisporangium sylvaticum. Next base: position 7,750 of record JAADVK010000244.1, read on the forward strand.
GCACCAGGAGCGTCATCGATGTCTACGACGGCACGCGCATTGAAGTGAGCTACAACACCAAGGTGATCGCGCAGGTGAACGGCCGCGTGACGGCGAGAAAGCCTGATGGGATCTGTGTTGTCGCGAAGGACAGCGGACGCATCGAATACCAGTCGCCTCGGTCTGCCGCTTTGCTACAGGAAGCACCAAACAAGCGAGCAATGAAGACGACGATCTGAATGTCACGAGCCACAACGGCGTCTACTATTTCGGCTGTGCGCGAGGAAGATTCGAGCTCTGCGACCACGAGCAGAACCAGTTTGCGATCGATTTTGTTGACAGTAGCAACAGCACTATCGTCAACAACAACACTACTGGCGCCGCGCCTAGGGTGTCGATTGACTTGGCGGGAGTCGTGCGCGACGCGGATGCGGCAAAGTACGAAGTGAACCCGATTCCGGCGAAAGCGGTCGTGAACGACCCGATCGAGCCGCATTTGCTGATTCTGAACGGCGACGGCACGGGGAAAGAGATCCTGCGACCGCGGGACATTGAGCAGTACCTTCGCCAGCAGAACGCAGCATCTCGCAAGCAAGAGGTGTACTCGGGTTTCCAGACTTCGTATGGTCAGGAGCAAGCCCAGACCCAGCATCGCGTGCTCTGTGAAGAGCTGCAGTGTTCGAGTACCAAGGGATCTGCCATGTTGTTTAACGACCCAAAGCTCCACGCTGAGTTTGAAAAGCTCATGGAGAAACCCGTGAACGCTGCTGCCGAGTACCTCGAGGGCCATAATCCCTCCTATATCAATTGCGTCCAGCTCCCACACCCGCAGTTCACGATCGTCCGCAAGATCCAGCAGATCCAGCCGTTGAATGGCTCGGAGCTGCTGAAGATGCACGCTGCAATGGAGAAGTGGAGAGCGTGGCAGGAGGCGCGCGAGGCGAACAAGGACCAGTACACGGTCGTGGACCCTCGCGACGACGACATGATCGCGCAGCAAGCGGCGCTGCAGAAGAAGGTCGTGGCTGCGTACAAAGCCACGCGGTCGCGCAAGAAGCTCGAGAAGCTCGAGAAGCAGAAAGCGCGCGAGATGAAGAAGAAGCTGTTGCTGCAGAGTCCAGGAGGACGTTTATCGGTTGGAGGAGCAGGTGGACAGATTGGAAATGTCACGCACATGGAGACAGTCCAGGAGACCCACCTGGACGAGAAAGATGATGAGGATGAGGACGACTCGGACGACGGCGACGACTTTGGCTTTTCGAGCGACGACAGCGCGAACGGCGACGACCTGGACGACGAAGTGGACGATCCCGTGGAGTTATTGTGGACCGCGTTTGCAGATGCAAATGCGACGAACAGTGGAAGATTGTCGATCGGGCAAAGTGAGGAATGCGATTTGAATGACGACGAAGACTTTGTACTTTGCTGTACTTACTCTATGTCGTACTTTGTGTGTCTGTGCAGCTCGCCAAGCGTCCTTGGGGTTGGCGTTCCGACCTGGGAGCTCATGACTGCGCTCAAGGGCTTCAAGCTGCAGGATCCGTCGCAGGTGCGTTCAGTGTGTGTGTGTTTGCATGTATATCACAAATCTATCCAATCCACCAAGTCTCACGAAGCTCTTTTTTCATATTTGATGCGTGCCTCAGGTGAGCTTCGACACATTCTCGGAGCTCGTAACGATCTACAGAAACAAGAATGACGAAGACGAGCAGCAAGAGAGCAACAACAACAACAATTCTGCGTTAAGCCCAAGAACCCCGCAGAGTTCGGTTCCAGTCGCGCGGCTTCTACCTACACTCGAGGGCATCAAGAGCGCAGCGTTCGTGGCTGCTGGGTCCGCCACGGAAGCCATTCGACTCAAGCAGAAGAGCTCCAACTGAGCCTTCGGAGCGAACTAATAGTCTTGTAGTTCAGTCTGAGAAGGTCGAATCAAAGTAGATTCCATGTTGAAGCTTTGGTTTTCATTTTTCCATTTCCCCAAACACGCAGAGAAGATACAGACCAACAACTCAGCAGCTCACAGTCACAATGGCTTCGGAGATGGCGTCGGAGGAGGTGCTCGAGTTCCCGGACCGCGCGCGCCCGTGCAGGGACTTCCACTGGGGCGACGGCTGCGCGCGCAACAACTGCCGCTGATCCACGACGGCGAGCGCTCGTCGCTGCTCTCGATCATCAAGAGGCTCGACGCGACCACGAAGACCATGGACCTTTGCGGTCGCCACCATCACGTGTGAAGAGGTACGTGCGAAGAGAGAGACGATGCGCGTTGTGCTACAGGATCGTAGCCACTGAACAACGCGCGTGCGTGTGTGTCTACGTTGTGCGATGTATGCAGCTCGCAGACGCAGTGCTGCGCGTGGCGTGGTGGTGCGCGTGCTCACGAACAGCTTCAAGCGAAAGGGCATCTCGCCGCAAGTGCAGAGCTTCATGGACGCGGTACGCGCGTATTGTGTGGGTTTTTCGCGTTGCGTATATACGGCAGTGTAGTATGAGCGCTAATGGTGCTTTCTTTACTGCTTGATGTGACAGGGGATTCCGGTGCGCGATCACCCGACCAGTAGCACAGTCAGCTGCCTCTCTCTGCTTTACGACTCTCTAGATCTACATATTCCTAACCGTTTGTGTGTGTTTGTGTGCTTGCTGCCACATCTCGACACTGTGATGTACTGTCAGTTTAACCTTCTCGATAGGAGCTTCATCATCAGTGGTACGCAACCAGCCAGCCAGCCTGTGTGGATCGATAAATTCTGTGGCTGGGTTTGTACAACTCGGCTCTCTGTGTTCTAACTACTGTGTCTCTCCCAATGTATGTTTGTGTGTGTGTGTGTGTGTGACCAGGCTCCTTTGACTGGATCCATGAAGCTGTGACGGAGTACTTCGACGTGACGACCATCCAGTCCAACCCGCGCATGATTGGTACGTTCCTCTGTGCTGCCGTTGAAACTTCCACGAACCCATTGAGCTGACTGAGTCACTGGTCATGTGCGCGTATGGCGATGTGCTTGCTTGTTTCTGCTATGTGTTGCCTTCTTTCCTTTCGTAGCCAACTATCAGGAAAACTTCGACAGGCTCTGGCTCAAGTACGAGCGTTGAAGAGAAGCATGGGACTCGCTCGGTCCTCCACGTCGTCCTGCTTGGCGGAGACCCTCGGAAGTTCGAATGCGAGCGTCAACGTCAAGGCTCCTTTTTTTTTAAATGTCCCACTGGCACTTGAACCTTCAAGAGTTCATTTTGCATTTTGCATTTCCCTCCAAAGTCGCTCTCTGTACGCAATTCGCTCCAGCTTACACGGCGTTATTGTATCAGGAGCTGCAACCTTTTTAATTGAGAAGCCCACACAAAGAAACATCAACGAATGAGTCCGTCAAGTTAAAATTCGAGCCAAATCGCTCCCGTAACGAGCTATTAGACTGGCACACCCTTTGCAAGTCCCATTCCACATTTTGCTTCAGAGAACACACTTCAACCAGAACCCAGCAACCATGGAAAGCCCCAGCGCCATGCCGCAGGACGACCTCTGCCTTATGCTGCTGTTCCCGGACCGCGCGCGCCCGTGCAAGGCCTTCCGCTCGGCGCAGGGCTGTGCGCGCAACGACTGCATGCTGGTGCACGACGAGGGCTCGTCGCTGCTCGCGCTCATCGACTTCCTGGACGAGGCGGAGAAGAGCATGGACATCTGCGTCGTCAACATCACGTGCGAGGAGGTACGAGCGAACCAGCAAGGTGTATATGGATGCTTTGCTCTCGGTTGTGCTGAGAGGCGCGTATGCTGTACGAACTCAATGTAGCTCGCAGACGCGGTGATCGCCGCTCATGAGCGAGGCGTGGACGTGCGCGTGATCGGCAACAGCAAGTCGATGGAGGACGGCGTGGCCTCAGAAATCCCCAGAATTGCGCAGGCGGTACGACTAGTCGTCTGGGATGCTTGAGTTGAATGGCTGGTTGATTGGAGACTGTCTGACTTGTGTGGTGTTACTGTTACTTTGCTTCTTGGGGATCAGGGTGTGCCAGTGCGTGTTGGCGAAGATCAGACCAGCACGGTCTGTCAATTTCCACGCATGTGGGGATATTGGACGGAGTTCCATGGTCCCAGTCTGATGTCTATGTTGCTGTGCTTGTCTGTCTGTGGTAGTTTTGCGTCCTCGACGGCCACATTGTCCTCCATGGTGAGCGACTGCACGAAAAAGTGAGGCTTGACCTTCTCTGTGTGTTTGTTGGTCCTAACGTCCTTGTGCTGTTTCTACTCATACGTAGGCTCGTTTGACTGGTCTCGCGAGGGAGTCACCGACAACGAAGGTCACGTGATGGTCGTTTTCGGCGAAGAGCATGGATACGCTGGTACGCACGAGGGCAATTCGCTCTTCATCCTCATCGCACACTTCTTTCTGGCCCAGAATTGCTGCTAACATAAGGCGCGCGTGGGTTGACTTGTGTGGTATGTTTATGCTGCTGCGCCTTCCACAGAGAATGCATCCAAGAAGCCGTGAACAAGAATACTAACGAGCACTCGTCGTTTGAGTAGCCCATGCGATCTGTGCTTGACCAACACGTCGCCCGCTGCGACCTGTGAGTGCATAGTGCATGGAGACGATCCCGGTGCAAATGCTGCATGACAGAGAGTGAGAGCGCTACTGCTATCCAATTTACTTGTTGAGATTTGATGTGACTGTGCTTTCCTCGCCCGTGTGATCGTGCCTCAATTTGCCTGCTACGCGAGTCCATGTCGTCACTACTGTATAGAGAGAGGCGCACCCGTTACGCGATGGAAGAAATAGCATGGCGCCGTGAGCGCTTCAGCACCTCTCATCATCGCCATTCTGCGTTCTGCGGATGGCGGGTTCATGCACGCACGAACCAGCTCATCCATGCCAAAGTGCGCGATGAACCGTTGAAGTTGGCTTGGAGAGCGATGGCATTCCAAGTATGGAGTGGTGCACATTAATTGACGATCTATTTTAGGATACTTGCCGAAAATAAGGTAATTGATGTGGCTCTGTACTCAAGTAGTGTGGTACGCGGCACGACTGTCCCATGGTTTGACTGATCTGGTGCTGTCGTGTGTGACGATGCGGCGGTAATATATTACTGATGTTACCGGAAAGCCTGTAATTTATCTCGCGTCCACCACGAGAACGAATCAAACGTTAACCACAGTGTGCAAACGGTCAACCACACTGTGGAAAAGGCTCCAGCATTTCAAAAAACGAACGCATTGTTTACCCTGGACTTTGTATATAACCATTTCACAGCTGTCAGAGGTCATCGAAGACGATATCCGTAATTTACGGGACGACTGGCGCTGACCAGCTCGCTGTCCCTGCCGCAGCACGCCATTGGCAGATCGGAAGGTCGCGTTTGGAGATCTGGAATTGACCCCGCCCGCACTTGAACCATCAAGAGTTCATTTTGCATTTTGCATTTTCCCGCCAGAAGCCGCGCACTCACGCCCACCCGCCTCCCAGCCAGTCCTCCACCCACCTTCCTTCCTTCCACAGTCAGCCAGTATGAGCGGAGAACCATCGCCAAAGCGCCAGCGCACGGAGGAGCCGGAGCAGTCGAGCGAGGAGGCCGAGAAGATCCAGAAGGTGCTCGAGTCCGTCGCCAAGGTCGAGGAGGAGCTCGAGAAGGAGAACGACAAGCAGGCCAAGGAGATCCTGCAGATCGAGACCAAGTACAACAAGGCCAAGCGCCCAGCGTACGAGAAGCGCGGCAAGCTCTTCCTGGACATCCCGGGCTTCTGGAAGCAGTCGGTACGTTTTTGATTCTAATTGTTTGATTGAGCGAATGGCGTGGTGTGATGCGGCAGTTGAAGTCTCATGCCTATGGACTCTTGCTTGTCTGTGATGATTGCAGCTCGTTAACCACCCGCTTATTAGCCACATGATCGAAGAGAACGATGAGAAGATCCTCGAGCACCTCAAGTCCGTCGACGTCACCTTCACGGACGACTTTGGCAGCTTCAAGATCGAATTGGTGCGTATTTGCTGCTGTTATTGGTTTGTAAGTGCAGACATGGTGGGTTGCTGGCTAACTGGCGAATGTGTGTGTGTGCCCATGGATGAACCAATCGCAGACCCTGAACGAGAACCCATTCCTGAGCAACTCGTCGCTCTGGAAGCAGATCACCTTCTCGGAAGACGACGACGCCGAGCCAGAGATCACCACCGAGGAGCTCAAGTGGAAGGAAACGGACGAAGCCAAGGAAGTGTCGGAGAGCACCCCGTTCTTTGAGGTGTGTTGATATTGCTTGTTCATGTGCCTAGAGTGTTTATGAAATTTGCTGACCATTGTGTATTATTCTCTTCTCTTCATCTTGATGTTGACATGCAGTGGTTCGCGTCTACCGAGGGCGAGCAGGACGTCGCGGAGATCATCAAGGACGACCTCTACAAGAACCCTGTGCAGTTCTACCTCATGGACGAAGATGACGAGAGTGAGGAAGAAGACGAAAACGATGGTGAGGGCGACGACGACGACGACGAAGACGCCGAGGGAGAGGAAGAGAACGACGGAGAAAACGACGAATAAGCCTGTGTCGCTTTTTGGCTGTCGGCACACCTACATGGCAGCGCGCTGAGCTCCACTCCGAGCACTCAGGCGCGATCAAGAATGCAGATCTGATGCGTACACAGCATCGAGAGCTTCGCGTCTTGAATGATTAGAACTGATCGCTGCGGCAGAATGAAATGAAGAAAGTCAACTAGGGCTGCCGTCGTGCCGTGGATCTAGCCACCATGTACAAAATAAAATTGCCTTTATATATCCATTTCAAAACGTATCACTCCGAATTTTTCACCGTACTGCGCTGTCCAAAGTGGCTGGAGCTCTCTGGTTTTCATTTTTGCTGCCTTGTGCGCGCCGCCTAATTGCCTGGCCAAACTACCAGTAGAGACAACATGGAGGCTTTTCATTCGCTCTTGGGCTTCTTCTGGTACATTGCGCTCGACAGCCACTTGATAGGATTGCGGTTGTAGATCCCCCAGTTGGGTAGCACCAGCTAAACATACGTACACACATACAAGCAAATTTAAACATAGGAACAACAGTCAATGCATGTGTGAGAGATCTCGCGCGTGCGAGAGACACAGAAGACGTACCAGCGCCGCGATGGCGGTGGCGGCGACCCACGCGCGGAACGGGTAGGTGAAGTCCTGCTGCAGGTAGCCGTAGACCCACGCCGGCGCGCACACGACGAGGAACACCAGCACCATGTAGCGCTCCGCGAGCGCCTGCCCCTTGTAGTCGACCATTCTTGCTCTTGTTGCTCTTTCCTTTGTGTCTCCTGCTGCTGGGGTTGCTCCACGTAAGCTCTTTTTCGTGAATGGAGCTGTTCAGGAAGCAATGCAACAAACTAGTCTATTTGATAGGCTCCACTTGTGAGCCTTTGTTTAGCAAACCAGGAACATGGATCAATTTTTGACATCGATTCATTCTTTTTGACAGGTTTGTGTCGAGATCTGATGCCAAAGAAACCCACACAAAACACTTGAGAACAAAGCAAACCAAGAAGCTGAAGAAGCGAGAGAGAGAAAGATGGCGGACGAGTACGTGCACGGCAAGCCCGCGGAAGGCATGGAGTGCCTCGCGACCATGGAGGACATCACGGAGGAAGAGGGCAACTACTGCGAGTACCAGACCGCGCCGAGCGGCTCGTGGCACCCGGCGCTCTTCGCGTCCGACGTCGTGCAGCAGCTGCTGGACACGCAGTTCCACCAGTACATGAAGGCCGTGCAGCAGCCGGACTGCAAGGCCGAGCTGCGCCGCCTCGTGACGAAAGGCCCGCCGATCTACGTCGAAGACAAGCACGCGCTCGCGCTCCCCGAGGGCGACACGCACGTCGCGAAGCTCTGGTTCGCGAGCGAGAACCAGGAGCGAAGCGCCAAGCTGGACGGCGCGCTCGAGGGCGACGCGCGCGAGACGCTCTGGAGCGAGCTGCGCCAGCTGCTCGAAGCCATGGAGGAAGACAAAGAGGAGGTGCGATAACTTAGAGAGAGTGAAGGTGCTCCATAATGCACAGACACAATCGAAACGCAAACGTTTTTACATTCGCATTGAGTATTGGGGTGTTGTTGCTGGCATTCGCTGCGTGTTGGGATTGTGCGGATGCCGCTTGTGCTTTGATGCTGACGCAGTACTATCGCCCCTTGTCGTGCGGCGAGAGCGCATACGCACTTGCGGTCGGAACGTGATCTCGCTTCCGTTTGTGACGCCCGCGTCGCTGAGCAGCGTGCGCGGGTCTCTCAGCTCCTGATTATCGCAGACCAGCGCCGATGTCTTCCACACAGATTTCCTATTCGCAGCATGACAAAGAGCGCTTTAGATATCCATTGTAGGCCAAAATCATGAACACGTCACGGAAAGCATACCATGAGATGTGTCGTCCTCTGAGCGCGGGCTCTTCAGCTGCAGCGATCGCGCGCTGGATCTCTTGTTTCAAGTCGTACACCCGACTGCCAGTCAGCACCACGATATCTGCACATACATTAGAAAGGAGTAATACACGTGCGCGGACTCAGCATGTTCATAAAGCAGAACCCACCAATGCGCTCCTGGTTGAGCCGCAGAAGACGGAGCGTGAGCACATCGCCCACCGCTCGCGCATGCAGCGCCTTGAGCTCCGGGAGCGTGGCCTCGAGCGGCACATCGCGCAGCGCAGGATCTACACAATAGTATCAATATTGGTGTTAGCGTAAGCGTTGCAAATAGGAGTCTTAGAGAGTGTCCGCAGGGGCTCCTCGCCGTTCAGCAATGCTTTCAACGCTTGGTCCATGATGTTGCGCTTTGTGCGGTCGGTCTTCTGTTGGAAACACCCAAAGTAAAAGCCCAGCAAGCGAATCTCCCTCTACAAGAACCGTCTATCGTCGTTGAACAAAGTGACACCATAGCAACAACAAGATGAATCATGCGAGCGAGAAGAGCGCGCTGGTGCTGGAGATCGGCTCCAAGTTCGTCAAGTGCGGGCTATCGGAGGAGCGCGCGCCGCGCGGCGTGCTGCGCTGGGAGGTACTACCCTTCGATCTCTTTCTAGACGTGTGTCTCTCTCTATACAGCGACGCTCATTTGTCCGCGTATCTCTCATATCTCTCTATCCGGGTGTGCAGGTCGCTGACATGATGCGCAAGCCGCTCTCGACGCCAGAATGGTACGCGTACCTGTCCCCCAAGCTGCGCAGCATCTGCTACGAGTGAGTGACGATGAGCCATACAGTGTCCGCTTGTTACTGCCACAGCGCAGGTCTCGCTAATGACCTGTCTGGTTTTGTGATGAGCAGCTACTTGCGCGTGAACCCGAGCCACCGGCGCTTCGTGGTCTGCGAAGAGCTCGTGGCGCCGCGCGCGTTCCGCGAGGCGCTGCTCGAGATCCTCTTCTCGGTGCTCAAGGCGGCGTCCGTGGCGCTCGTGCCGTCGGCGCTCATGGCGCTCTACGCGACGCCGCACCACACGGCGCTCGTGGTCGACTGCGGCTGGGCCGAGACGCGCATCCTGCCGGTGTTCAAAGGCATCCCCATGCAGCATCTCTATACAAGTACGCTGCTGTTGCTTTACGTTGTTGTTCTTTGTTGTCCTGAGTATAGAAGCTGACATCTTGTCTTCCTGCAACGCACAGCCATCCCAACAGGAAGTGCGGTCTGCTGTGAGCTCATTGCAGCGGAAATGCGCAAGACCCACCCAGAATTCGCCCTCGAAGACGCCGAAGACGTGCTGGAGCGCGCCTGCTTTGCCCAAGCGAAGGTAACGTGGCGGCGCATGCGCTGATCTTGGTTTTCTTACTGGAAGATTGATACTTACTATGATCCTGCCTTTTTGAATGATTGAAGAACCCTATTGGGAACATTGTGGACGCAGAGTTCCAGACCCACGCGAAGGACCCTGTCAAGGTACAGACGATTTAAGTCCTGTCTGCTGTTTATTTATGCGTGTAGTCTGAGTAGTAATTATTCCTACGCGTATGCCTCTCTTATGGCTCTCAGGTCCCAGCGCGCATTCGCACAGACGCAGTCGAGCACCTGTTTGTCGGTAAGAGACCACTCGCTCTGAACGAGATTGCATGTGTCAGATTGACTGACTGGTTGAGTCCCGACGTGCTTGCTTTGTTGTTAATATGTACGCAGGCAACGACACGAATGGCGCATCTGTCGTGATTGGGCTCTTGGACTTGGCCAAGAAGCTTCCCGTGGACGTGCGCGCCGCGATGCTCGCGAGCGTGTTCCTCATCGGCGGAACAGCGATGATCCCAGGCTTCCCGCAGCGCGTGATCGAGGAGCTCCGCGATGCGCTGGTGAACGACAACGAGTACAGCTCGCTGGCTTCCTCGTCAGCGCCGGCGCAAGAGATCGCGCAGCTCATGGCCACGTACTTCCCTCGCAACATGGTGACGTGGATCGGCGGCTCGATCTTTGCGGCCACGGAGAGCGCAAAGACGTCGGCGATATCTGCTCAGGAGTACACGTCAAGAGGCCATCGCCTGCCTGACTGGCTGGCGGTCGCAGAGCTTGAATGAAAAGAAGCAAAGAGATTCCACTGAGTGAATTGTGTGTGTGACAGTTTCTTTGTTGAAAAATCAGCCAGCTCTGGTCCCCAAGCGAACTTTGTAAGTTATAAAATGGTGTGTTTTGATACTTCGCGCGTATTCCAGGCAAACACAAAGCCGGATGGTGCTGACGAGGTAGGTAGGTATTCCTGGTACTTCGTCCGTCTGGAGCTCACGATTAGTACACTTGGGTCTTTTTTTCCTGCGTCCATGATCGCGAGCCCCAGCGTTTTTCACCTCGCGTGTCGATCGTCACGCAGTAGATCTCAGTCAGATCGTCGGGGACGTTTTTTGATCCAAGCGCCGAAGCCGATAAGAACCTCAGTTTGTAGTGCGGGAACTGACGCGAGAATTTCTCAGCACAAGACTCCAGTCGCTTCTTCACAGCGTCGTGGTTCTTCACTGTGAACTTGAACAGGATCGTCAGCGTCGCATGGAAGCTGCACTCGCTAGGCAGCGTGGCGGCTGGAAGGCTCACGACGAATTTTTCCAGGAGATCGCTCACAAGCTCAAAGAATGCCCCGCCATCGCGCGTTCTCGGCTCACCAAACGTGAGCGAATAGTCTCGGCGGTCGCGAGCGTGTGGAGTCTTCACTAACAGGTCAAACACCCCTTGAGCAGTTGCCTGCGGTGCATCCAAGTAAGTGACTGAGCAAAGGTGAGGGAGTGTCGCCAGCGCACCGAGTCCTTTGTCGCCGACGCGTGCTGGGGGCTTGTCGGTACGATCTTTCGACTGATACTCATCAATGCGGAAGTCGGTCAGGCGCTTGCAGTGCTGAGCGAGCGCGACGAGGAAGTCGTCACTGAACCCGTTCTTCACTTCCTTGAGCCGCCGACTCAAGTTCGAGATTTGGATGTAGACCTGGCTCAGCGCAGGACAGGCAGCGAGCATCACCCCCAGCGACTTTGCTGAGAACTTGAAGCCCTTCGCGTCAAGGTACTTGCCAGAATGCCAGTCGTACGGCCAGTTGGCTTCGCTCCCGCACGCGAGCGTCATTCGCGTCAGCTGCGGCTTCGGATACTTCCCGAAGACTTCCAAGAAGCGGTCGTCCAGAGGCGCGCAGAACCAGTCAAAGTCGCGAAGCTTCGTGCACGACCGGCAAAAATTCTCCCACGCGTCGAGCGAGCAAAAGAGCATCTCTTCCGAGTAGTTGCGGTGCACACTCCGGTTTGTGACGCGTCCGCCGTCCAGGTACTCGAGGTTCGGGCAGTGTGCGGCGATCGCGTTCAAGTACTCGTCCGTGTACCGCACGAAGCTCAGGTCCTCATTATCCTTGGGGTCTAGTCGATGCGGCACCGTGAGCTGAAGCAACCCTCGGTTCAGACTCCCCTTGTACCATCTCTCCATCGCCGTGTACAGCTGCGCAAGGTTGGGCTGCAGCCTGTACTGATTGATGACGTTGAGCTCCGACGTTGGCAAAATCAGCGACTGCACCAGCGGACAGTGCGTCGACGCAGCGGCGAGAACCGCGCCAAGCTGCGTGCTGTGGAGCTGCATGGACCCGAGGTCCAGCCGCAAGAGCTTGGGGAGATGGCGGAACGCGCGATCCCAGTCGATCTGCATCGCATCGACGTGGGTCAGAGACTCCAGCTGGTGCGTGAGCGTGACTCTCAAATGCCGCGAGTCAAAGTAAAAGAGCAGCCTCAGATTCGTCAGCTGCGATCCGCGCTGCTCCATCTTTGCGTAGAACGCGGTCAGTTCTTGCTCCGAGCCGTTTTTGAAGTAGAAGAAGCTATCGGAAGCCTCAAACTCCTTGACGATCTGCGAAATGACCTTGAACCAGCCCTTCGACACCATCGCGAGCTCTGGCATCGCTTCGCCGATGCTCGTCGGCGCGTACGGGATGTGGTTGGCGTAGTACCAGTCGCCCTGGTACCCCCACTGCTCGTCGAAAATGTACTTGACGAGGTGCAGCGGAATGCCGCTCAGGTTCTGCACAATGTCTTTCGCAGGTAGTGAGGGTGCAGACGCGTTGGGCGCGGGGGCTGGCACTGGCACTGTGTCTGGTTGTTGCTGCTGCGGCTGCTGCTCGCTCGTAGCATTGGAGGCGGCGGTCTTGGCTTTCTTGAGCTGCCTCGTCGTCATGATGGCTCGAATAATAATGGCAAATAAAATGAGTTCGAAGTTGCGCTGCCTCAGATGGAGAGTACAGTTGAGTGTCATTTAAAAGAGACAATCTACATACTATTCAAGTCAATGCACATTTTATGTCCAATCACTTCAACAAGCAGGGAATGGTCACAATCATGCTCTACAATCCGAACCAGTGCTGGTCGCTGATGATGAAGCCGAGTGTGGAGCCGCCCGCGATGCCCAGGAAGAGCCACCAGACCATGAGCGCACCGCCCGTCTCTCGGTCTTCTGGCTTGAGCAGGCGCGGCGCCACGCCCATGGTGACAGTGCAGAGCAGGCCGTTCGAGACGCCGATGACAAAGTTCAGGACCGCGTTGTACACGAGCGCCCCCAGGTCCCCGCGACCAAACGAGTACAGCGACGTGCCTGCAACGCCCATCAGCAGCAGCGGGACGAACGCGAAGCGCACGAGACTGAGTGCAAACGACCGCTTCATTGTGAAGATCTTGTACGCGAGCACGCCGCAGAAGACCCGGCCGATGAAGTCCCCGAGGTTGTAGCTGCCGATGATCCCAGGTGAGCAGTACCACAGCGCCACCATCGGGTACTCCGTGTCCGAGTACACTGGTACCGCGACGTTGCGCGCGGCGGTGCATCCGAAGCCAGGAATCGTCACGAGCGACACGAAGAGCACGAGGAACTGCGTCACAGCCGGTAACCTGATGATCTTGAAAATGCGCGTGATGTTCGACAGCGTGTCGCCTATCGACTGGGTGTCGAGCCCTTCGGCGCGCGTCGATGCTTCGTTGCGCTCGATCAAGTACTTGACACACGGGAACTCGACTACGCGGCGGTAGAGCACCACAGCGGCAAGCAGCACGACCACGAGCAGCGAGAAGAAGAGGTAGAAGCTCGTGTCGGTCGAATCGCCAGTCTGCTTGGTGCCGCCGATCGCGAGGCGCAGCAGCGTCTGGATCGTGATGTTGAGGATACCCGCCCAGACGTTGCCGACTTGAACCGCATTCGTGAACTTCTCGACGGGGAAGAGCGCTGCAAGCGCGTAATACGTCGCCTCGGCGAGCGAATTTGCCGCGCCGATGAACGCAAAGCAGACCAGGACGAGCGTCGCGCCGGTCTTCTGGTCCGCGAAGTCGATGGCGCTGAAGACCATGATCAAGATCGCCATGACCAAGTAGATGCCGTAGCCCACGGACACACGGATCTGCTGGGTGATCTTCTTGTCGAGACCAAGCGCCATCTGAATGGACTGGCCGACAAACATCGGCCACGAGGTCACGAGCGTCGTCAGGAACGAAAAGTCCAGTCCGGATTTCGGGAACGCCGCCTGGTAGAAGTTCTGTGCCGAGAGACACGAGTAGTACGCCCACATGACCGAGCCGTTGAGGAAGATGAGCGCGTAGTAGAGGAAGTCTTCGCGCTTGACGATGTCGTCCCAGATCTCCTGCGGCAAGCCATCTCTCTCGCGGCCACCACCGGCTTCTAGGTTGTCTTCCTGGACGAGCAGCTTGTCAGTCTTGCTTGGCGAACGCATCGTTGAGGCTGCGTGTCAGTGACTTCGAGGTCGCAAAATGGAGAATGAACAAGGTGGGACGCCTTCCAGGTTGCCGAAGCTGCCCCCTGTTCAGTCGGTGTAGATGTGGCCATCTGCTCTGTGGAGGTGAATGCGCATGAGTGTACCTGCGAGCTCTCTGCAACAGCTCCTTGTTGGTCATGGAAGATACGCTCATTCGCTGATCGCGATACCCCAAGATGTGGGATTATTGATGATCTGTTTGGACAATCACTAGCTGACAAGGACACCGGCTGTTTCTGCACATTCAGGGCTCACTCACCACATCCTGACAAGTAGCTCAATGCGACCGCTTATGACAGTAGCATCACCACTCCGATTAACACCAGAGTGATCTGGTTGCGTGCAGTTAAATGTGCACGCCTTGATGGGCGAACGTCGTGTGAGTCGCTTTCCCCACTCGGTAGTGCACTGTAGTTGGCTCCGCTTATTGGAGTAACTCTTGCGGTACGCTCGTCAGCAGCACCGCCATCACTACCACTGCAGCACAGCATCGAGATCGGAAGCTCTCTGCTCTCATGAGCTCCATTGGGAGGAATTCTCAGAAGTAAGTGATGTTATCAAATTGGTTGAAGAGGCGGCTGGTCTTGTACAAGATCAGCAAACCTTGCAAGACCCACTTTTGCCAATCGCACCTTCTGATTGGCTCGCACACGTGCCTATGACGTCCTCGCAGATGACAACGTCATGTGGCGCGGGATCGTTTGCGAGCGTGGTGGTTGACTGTAAACAAACGCGCTGGCACACGTGGCATGCGACCAAGAGACCACGCATGGTATCCCCTGAATGTCAGTGTTCATAGTTCCCACACAAGAATCCGCTTTTGATTGGGAGTCGAACAGTGAAACTGGCTCTTGCATGGCTACTGCCAGTGTTTGACAACTTCAACTTCCGTTCCGTTGCCCGAAGAGAGGAGGATACGATACCAGCAACATACGCGTGGAAGTTGCCGTTGGTTGCCACCATTCAGCAAGTCCAATCTGCCACTCACCAATTCCGCACGCAACCAGCAAGCAAAATCAACCAAATGGCGCGCAAGGTGACCACGAGAAGCAAGGGAAGCAAGGAAAGCAAGGAAAGCAGCACCAGCAAACGCGCGAGTGCGGGTCCGTGGAGTCGACGCGAAGTGCTGGCGCTGGTGCATGCGTGGGGCGAAATCGCGCATGATCCAGTGACAGCGATGGAGGCGAAGGCGGACGCTGACGCCGTGCTCCTGTTTGAAAAATTCCAGCAAGCGATGATCAGTGAAGCCGATGGTGGCGGCGACTCGACGCCAACAAGAAGAACGAAGGACGCCGTGCGCACGAAGATGAAGAGGATCGAGCTCAGCTTCACGCGTATTCAAGCGTATTTGAAGCGCCAGCAACAACAACTTGCGCTTCATTTCGATGACGCTGCCTCGCTTGATGCTGTCGCAAGTACTCGCGAGGACTGGTTTGCACTGTCCAAGGAATAGCAACTCAACGCGTTGGTGAGCATCACACCTGGGTTTTCAAGGTCGAGCTTCGTGGAGCTTGAAAAGGAGGCGTTTGAGCTGACGGAGACGATTTCTGGAGTGACTGCAGAAGAAGCCAAGCAAGCATCACCTGGTGGTGCCGCAAGATGCCGTGACCCACGCACCGAGTGGTCAACTCTTGACGTGCAAAACCTTGTGCGTGCGTGTCGAGAAATGCTCGAGTTGAACCCGAACGATCGTCTGGACCCGAGCTTCCTAGTCAAGCACTTCAACGAGCTCTCAAATGGGAAAACATGGATGCTTGCCGCTTTTACGAGAAAGTTACGGCTGGCCATGCGAACGTACAAGATGTTCCTAGATTTCGACCAAGCCAAGAGCAGAGGAGCGGACGCAAAAAGTCCCTGTGAGCACGATCTACCTGAGCGTATTCGTGAATTTTACGAGCGGAGAGGTCGAGCAAGCCGTTTACCGATCATGGACGCCGATGTATTCGTCGCACTTGGAGAGATCGAGCGCATGATGGATTCAATATCGTCACCAAGCAGACGAGATCGTTCATCGCTGCTGCAAGAGGAGCACGACGACAGTGACGACAGCAGCAGCAGCCCGCGAGATGTCAAGCGGTACCGAATCAAGAAAGGTGCTCATGACAGAATCGACCTCGTTAAGCGTGGAAGCTATACCTCCGAGAGTGAAGACGATGCATGCTGCTTGAAAAAGCTGCGAGCGAGTCAAGGTGGCAGCAAGTTCTGGATTTGGAGGTATCTCATGCTTCAACATTAGCCGACTCCTCTCATTTGCGCATTCCAAGGGGTCTTCCAGCTTCGTCCCATGGAGCCTTGATAGCCAAGTCGGGCATGCCCTTGAGTGCCATCGCAGTGCTTCCTTTCAGCGGCGCAATGTGGTGCGGAAGCGAGGTCTTTCGCGATGCAAGCACCTCGGCAGATTTCGACATTTTCGACTCTCCGTCTCCACTCTTCACGTCTTCTTCCCGTCGGCTCTCGCTCTGCTTGGAGTCTGCGTGAAGCGCACTGCCGCCCAGTTTCTTCTTCTGCGCGGAAATGCACTCGACAGGTTGCTCTCCCTCATCATCAAGGAGCTCGTTGACGACTTCCCAGAGACTGAGGCGCCTCAGCTCAGCAAAGCCAGGCACTCCACTGCGATACGTTTTGGTCTGGACGCCTTCTTTCGGGAACGAGATGTCGGGAAAGTTGGTGTCCAGAAGCGGCTGCTCCTCCTCGCCGCTCTCGACGTACACGTAGAACGTGTAGTCGAAGTACAGCATCGCGAGCACGACGCCGCCAATGTAAACCTTGCTCGCAATGGCTTCCACATCCTGAATCAACGGTCCAGAAATCAAGAAAGCCATCCGAACATTGGTCAACAACACAGTCTGCAGCACACTCGCTAGATTTGCTCAACGCACCTTGAGCGCCGGGCACTTGTCCATTCCGACCTCGAAGAAGCACTCGATGTTGTCGTCTTCCAGCCACTCGCCGATGCGGCCGGCGCTGTCGCCAAAAGCGCCTCCGTTCTCAACCATCCCCTGGACGAATTGCTCCGCCCTAGAGAGTTCGCCCTGGATCGCCGGGATGATATCCGCGAGATGCTCCATCGACGGCGTGAAGAGCGACGTGGCTGGCATCTTGGAGACTTCGCACATGAATGTCTGGAGATTTAAACACAAGATTTCGGGGAATGAGCATCCATAACGACACTAGCAGCATCAAGATCAACGGCAGCAAAATCTTACCAGCGCGCTCTGCTGTCGTCGGAGCATCGGAATGATCACGGGGATGTCTGCGAGCGCCAATTTGGGTCCAAGGTCGACGTGTCCGTTGTAGCACCAGTTACCAAAGCGGAAGAGCACTTCACGAAGACTCTGGCTCGAGCCGCTGGCGTCGCCATCCACGCGCGGAGTTCGTCGAATGAGGAACGTCTGGTTGTACCCCGTGCCGCTGACGTCCTTGCACTGCACCTTGAGCGGCTTTGGTGGACTCGCATCCTTGCCAGCCTTCACAGCCTGCCAAAGCGTCAGTTTCTTCATGTTGGTGCAGTCGCCCTCTCGGTACGTTTGCAAGTGGATACCCTGCAGATGCGCGGAGAGATCTGGGAAGCGCACGTCCAGCAGAGGCTGCTCGCCGTCACCTTCTTGCAGCGCGATGTAGAAGTTGCGCTGGTAGTAGATCACGAGCAGCACGAGACCGCGCACGAACATCTTGCTCGCGACAAAGTCCACGTCGTCAAAGCACTCGTAGCCGCCGCTCTGGAGCTCAAAGAAATTCTTCGCGTCGCTGTCTTCGTCGACCCAGCAGTACTCCTCCGCCGCCGTCATGAGCTTCTTCTCCGTGCGCTCGCTCGCGAGCTCTGCGCCGATGAAGTCGAACACGCCGCACAATGTCTCAAGCGGCACCGAGTACGGTGAGGTTGATGGCATGCCCTTCCACTCGCAAAGGTACTGGAGCGAGCCTTGTTGCTTCTGAAGCGCAGGGATCACGACAGGCAAGTCCGCGAGCTCCAAGTTCGCGCTGCCCAGGTCCACTTTGCCGGTGTAGCACCAGTTGCCGCAGCGGAAGAGCACGTCGTGGAGGTTGTTTGAGCTCGAGCGTACGATGTACGTCTGGTTGTACCCGTGCCGGAGCGCGACGACGTCCGAGGAAGGCGCGCCAGCTTGGTCCACTTCGCAGTCGTTGTCGTCATCGCGCGCCTTGGAAGTCGCCTTCACGCCTTCTTGATCGTGGTCAACGCCTTTGGCCTCCATTGGTTCTGGGATTCTCACTCGACGGGCTGGTATGTGGTCGCTGTGCTTGCTTGTTGCTGATGAAGACTCTGTGCGAATAGCTAGCTGGTTGCCTGGCAAGGGACGCAATGCTGTTTGTTTCAGTTGTGAAACGATCACTCGCTCATACGCCATCGTCAGCAGCAGCCCAACCAAGAAAGAGAGTCTCGAGTCTCGAGTCTCGAGTCTAATCCTGGATGACCGATCTCGAGGCTTCGGCGGCAAAGCACGCTCTTGAAACGGACGTCCACACACGGCGCAACACCGCTTTTAGATGATCCGAGGGAAGGTTGCGAGGTGAAGAATGGCATGGAAGAAAATGATTGAGTTATGGCGAAGTTGAAGCCATTTAGAAGTTGCTGCTTGGTGATTATTACACGTCTTACGGGTGTAGGCTTTTGCAAAAGACGAGCCTGTCAACGAAGGAAGGTACTGCTGCACAAACTAGGAAGTAGGTGGGTGGTTAATCAAATAGTGCTTGCTAATAAGTGCTTAGGTTCCTACCACTTGTGCGGCTTGGCCCACGCTCCTCCCGCTGCCGGCGCATCTGGCGCTGGTTCTGGCACTGGTCCCGCTCCGGTCGAGACCGACTGACCTGGTGGCGGTCCCCACGCGTCTCCGCCCTGGATCGTCGTCGTGCTGCTGCTGACCGTGGTCCTCTTCACCACCGCAGCGCCGTTGCCACCCCACGCGACCGTCGCAGTCGCAGTCGTCGTCGTGGTCGTTGTTCTGGCTGCACTGGTCGCCTTAAACGCGCCAGGCTGTTCGCGAGTGCGCTTGCCACGAAGCAGAGCCTGGATCTTGATCGCAGCCTGGGCTTCCGTGAGCGGGAGCGCCTCAGGGAACGCCGTGCCGACCTTCACGCGGTCGCCGCGGCCAAAGCTGAAGCACTTGATGTTGGCCAAGTACGGGCCGAGCTGGATGACGTTCTCCTCCTTGCCGTTCAGGAAGCAGAGCGTGTAGAGCGCGAGCTCGAACTCGGGACTCACGCCGATGAGACTCGTGGACACGGGCTTGATCTCGCGCTCCCAGCTGAACTGGATCGTCACGAGCTGCTCGTGGTTGTACGGCTCCATGAACTTGCGGCCGCGCTGCTTTGGGCGGATGAAGCCACGGTAATCGAGGCGGCCGTGGCGCTCTTCGTTGTAGATCTGCATCCAGTTGTGGCAGCCGCACACTTTGCCCTACATTTATGAAACGAGTAGCATCATTGTGAATAACAGTGTCAGGAATAGCCTCTAAGTGTAATGCATTGTACGTACATCGCGCTCTTCGCCGATGAAGACGTGCTCAAAGCCCGACGAGTCGTTGTGCGCCTGGCGACGGTAGAGGCCGAACCAGATGTAGTCGAGCTTGCGCTTGAACGCGCGAATGTCGCCGTGGAACTTCTTGTTCTTCACGAGCCAGCTATCATTGTAACACAAATCGTACACACATGTGATCATGAGCATATCGCATCGCACATCAGCCGGATCAGCTTTGTTTGCAGATGTACGTACTTGAACGCGTATTTCATTGGCGCCGTGTCGATGACGGCGTTCAGGAACGCGTTGTTCTCGTGGAGCTCTTCCTCAGTCACGTCTTCAGCGATACCCGTCTATTCAAACATGACACACGTAGAAACACAGTTAGTTCAATGTGTCTACGATGATGCTGAAGAATGCAACATATACAGAGATATGGAGAGCAAGGCAGAAGCAACGTACGCCGCGCTCGTAGTTGTCGAGCAGGTCGAAGAAGAGCTTGTACGTGCGGCGCTCAAACACACACGGGTCCACGTACGTGAAGAGCTTCTCGTTCGCGTAGTCGCCGTGGTCCCACATGTTCTTGCCGTCCTGCAGGTCGATCTTGTAGTCCACATCCGGCTCCAGTCTGCAAGATATGATTTGATACACACACGCACACACATATTCCACAAATAGCATGTGAACATCAGAAGGCTGCCAAAGCGCATTATCACAGGAACGTACCTGTTTGAGTCGAGGTTCCAGAGGCGCGTGCACGCAAGCGAGAGGTCGCGCAGCTCCGACGCTGCACCACACAAGCGCACATACACACACATTGCAAAGAAGGCAATCATTAATATGGTCACATTGTCATTCGCACACAAAGAGAGCAGGTGCTGCTAATCAATCAATCAATCAATCAAACGTACGGGTTGGAGTGACGTTGGCCATGTTGAAGAAGTTGGAGCTGCTGAAGCCGGAGAGCTGCGGAAGTGAGCTGAGCTGAGCTGCAGATGTGAGGGGCAGTGCGCACTTTGAAGAGTGAGAGAGCTGTCGCGGTTGCTGTTGCGCTTGTCTTGTCTTGTGATGTGATGCGCGTGGAGACGGACTGGCGTGGATGCAATTGGTGGAATCTTTGGCGGAAAATAAATCATTCACTGCGCATTCCAGCCAATGGCGAGCGTCGCGCACGCATGTGGGTTCAGTCGCTATTTCCGTCGTCGTCGTCAAGTCAGTGCAGGAGCGAGTGAGTGAGTGAGTGAATGAGCCGGTGTCTCTCCGGCTAAGTACGCGGTGGCTGGTGGAAGATTGCCAGCAACTACAGCCAACTTCACGCCATACAAAGACGCAGTTGTTGTGCTGGCGCTCCTGGTGCTGCTGCTCAGATAGATCTTGCTGGGCATTTGCGCATTTCGTGCTGTGACAAGCAGGACGAGCGCAAATGCGCGCTGGCTCGACATGCTCTGGTGCTGGTTGCTTCAGATCGCAAAATCCTTTTGCGCGCAAGGTGGTTCGACTCGCATGCGGCAACTTCAAATGGAGCTGTGCCTGCACAAATGACACAAGTTGCAAAATAAGAGTCTTTTACCTCTGATAACGGGTAAACACGTCTCAGTTTGGCAAATCTGAGATCCTTCTGAGAACGCTTGAATAGAGGTTCTACTTTATAAAATCTCGATAGCGAGGGGTTTTGGTGGCGCATCCCTTTTTGAATTTCTTGTGGTCCGCAAAAATACTTGCGAAACAACCAGTGACGCGCTTCTCACAAATTATCCCCTCTCTAACTTGCTACATTTGAAGTTTCCGCTGACCTAGCATCTCTCTTTTAACGAGCCTCTATGTATATATACCCTTTTAATAACAATGCAAGTATCCTCACGGCCGTCGTTTCCTGAAGCGCGTGCAGTGGTGGCAAAGTCGGTCGGTCAGGAAGGCGCCACCAAAAGGGCAGCACGCGATGCGCGCCACTCCGCCATCTCCACCGCCAGCAGCAGTCGTGCGTCAAGAGACCCACGCTCCGCCACCACAGGCACACGCAAAAGCACTAGCAGCAGCTCACGAAGGCTCATGTTGCAGTCGCATGGGCTCCGATCGGTGCTCCAGGTCAGCGCGCGACGAGCGCTCGTCCCAGCCACCCGTCGGTACCTGCTCGCTGGACGGGGAGGAGCAGCAGCAATCGCCAATGGAGGGCTATCGTGGAGCAACGGCAGCAGCGTCTGCGCTCCCAACTGCCGCCGCGCATTCACAAGCACGCGAGCGATAGCGGCCGATGCGAGTGACGGCAGCAGCGAGGCGTTTGCGGACTTTTTGCCTGTGGTGCCGCCCGAGTGCCTGCGCGTAATGGCGCCGGAGCTGGCGCCGCACAATGAACGCCCGGGCCCGAGCTCGTTCACGGAGATGTTCCGCATGATGTCGCCGTACATCAACTTCCACCGCGGCTCGACGATGGTGATCCACCTGCCCGGCCAGCTCATCGAGTCGCCCGTGTTCAGCGCCGTGATGCAGGATATCGCGCTGCTCAACACGTTCGGCATCAAGCTGGTGCTTGTCGCCGGCTCACGACCGCAGCTCAACCACCAGCTGGAGCTCCGCCAGCTCTCGCAGCGCTTTGACTGCGGCATGCGCATCACGGGTCCCGAGGAGCTCAAGTGCGCGATGGATGCCGCAGGCTCGGTGCGCTTCCAGATCGAGAGCTACCTCGGGCGAGGCATCGTGAACTCTCCTGGCCGCGCGCGAACGATCAGCGTGGCGTCGGGCAATTTCATCACCGCGCAGCCCGTGGGCGTGCGAGGTGGTGTGGACTTCAAGAACACGGGCGAGATGCGCCGCTTGAACACTCAGAAAGTGCGTGAGGCGCTCGACAACGGCGACATCGTGCTGATCTCCAGCATCGGCTACAGCGCGAGTGGGGAAGTGTTCAACTGCCTGTCCGAGCAGGTGGCCAGCAAGTGCGCGATCCAGCTGCAGAGCGACAAGCTCATCTTCATGCACGACGGCGAGGAGATGTTCGACACGCGCACGAACCAGAAAGTGCAGGCGCTGATCATCCAGCAGGCGCAGCAGTACGTGGAGCTGGCGGCGAGCGACCCGAAGATCAGTCCGGACTTCCTGCTGTACCTGAAGCAGTCGATCTTGGCGTGCGTGAACGGCGTCAAGCGGTCGCACATGGTGAGTCGCCACGTGGACGGCGGGCTCTTGCAGGAGCTCTTCACGCGCGACGGCGAAGGGCTGATGATCTCCAAGCACATGTACGAGGGTGTGCGCATGGCCAAGACCAGCGACATCGTGAGCATCATGCGGCTCATCCAGCCGCTGCTGGACGAGGATGTGCTCGTGTCGCGCAACCAGGAGCAGATCGAGTCGAACGTGCACACGTTCACGGTCGTGGAGCGCGACGGCGCGATCATCGCGTGCGCGGCGCTGCAGCCGTACGAGAACAACTTTGCCGAGATGGCGTGCGTCGCCGTGGACCCCGCGTACCGCAACTCGGGCAAGGTCAGTCAATATTGTGTGATCAAGTGTTGATATTGTTGTTGTTGATGCTTTGCAATCACGTGCTAACAATTTGTTGTTGTTGTGTGTGTTGTGTTGATAATAGGGAAATGCGCTGCTGGGCTTCATCCTGCGCAAGGCGCGCTCCATGGGCGTGAACAAGCTGTTTGTGCTGACGACGCGCACGTCGCACTGGTTCATGGAGCGCGGCTTCGAGACCGCGTCCGTGGAGGACCTGCCGCCGTCCAAGCGCGCGAAGATCGACCTCAAGCGCCAGTCCAAGGTCTACATCATGGACATCAGCTGCAAGCGCGCGCTGGACGAGAAGGAGCTGCTGCTGCAGCTTTCCTGAGAGCCCCGGTGTCTTGCAAACAAAGCTCACCCCCCATCAAAAGCAGTTCATCCCCATAGAGAGACGAAGACTAGAGGCAGACTATTATTATTAAATGCCAACAACATCAACAACAACAACAACAAATTCTCAACAACTTCAGCAAGCCTTGCGCTTGCTTGATTTGCGTGCTTGCTTGCTTGCTTACTTGATTTGCAATGCTTGCTTGCGCACTTGCTCAGGTGCGCAATGCATCCTTGTTTTGACACGCGAAGCCCGCGTACCCTTTGAAGCACATGCAGCTCCCCTTTTTGTAGTTGCAGATGCCGCGGTTCGAGCACTCGACCAGGCACAAATTGCCCGTGGCGCCGACTTCAAACCCTCCAGGCGCCGCTACCCCGGCGCAGTTCGCTCGTCTTCGTCCGTGTCGGGATCATTCCCGATAGGACAGTGTCCTGAAACACACACACACAACAAACAACATCAGCCCTAGATTTGCTCAAGCACAAGAAGCAAGAAACGGCAATTTTAGGACCGCAAACACAATCGACTCACGCATGGAGCAGTCGGCGCCAAAGTACTCGGTGGCCTGGATTTCGCCCACGCCAGTGCCGACAGCCCACGTCGAGTCGCACGCGCAACCAAAGATGCGCGATTCGTCCCACGTGCTCGTCAGCTACAACACCACAAGTGCGAGTGAGCGAGTCCTGGAGGCTTTTCTCATTCAGTACAAAGTCAGGAAACTCACCGAGGCACCAGTATAAGTTGTTGGCGCCGAGAGCGGGAGCGCGCCTCGGACTTGCGCCATCTCGCGCATGCTCAGGCACCTGCCCTTCCCATCGCAGTTGTTGGGGCAGCCGACTATAGAATAAAGACACAACACAGCAAACGCACAAGTGGCTCAGTCGTTTGAAGTCAGACATTGTCGAGCCGAATCAAAAGAGAAAGGGATTCTTTACACTCACTCCGTCCGCAGGCGCTTCCCAAGAAACCTGGGGAGCAGGCGCATTTCCCTGTCACGCGGTCGCAAGTGCCCATGCCTGAGCACTCTTCGAGCGTGGCGTGCGCTGTGACTTCGTCAGTCGGGATAGCCGCCCACGTGAACCCCGCCGGACAAACTCCTGGTGCCGTAGATGAACAGAGACCAACAGGGCCAGTCAGTACACTGTTCAAGAACCAATTTCCGCTCTATCCTCACCACCACCATCTGTTTGTTACTCACTGGTGGTGCAATCGGGCGATTTGTAAAGCGCGACGTCGTTCGGCGCCCCCCAGCCATCGTTGCAGATGCGCGTCTTGGTGAAGAGCGTGCACGTGCCGTGACCGTTGCAGTCATTCATGTACACGCATCCCTCACCTGCGATCGACTGGGACTCCTCGATGATCGCGTTGTCCACCGTGGCGTCCCGTGTGCGCACGATGTAGATGCCCGTGGTGTCTCCGGGGGGAGTCGTGATGCCGCTGAATTGCACTGAGAGGCCCACAGTCGCCGGGATGCTGATCGCTCCAGCGACTGTGAGCGTCACCTGGAGGCCACTCACCATCACAGTTGTGCTTGCAGCTGGGATCCCAACAGGATTGTTCGCGACTGGGATCGGGCTCACCAGGTACCCTTGGGGAAACACAACCTCAATGGCCCCACCTACAGGGATCGTCGCCTCCGAGTTGAACGTCAGCGTCGCCGACGTGGGCGTGTTGGGGGCCATGAGTACGGGGCGAACGCGTCCGAACGAGAGCACTTTCTTGACGATCGGCGTCCCGGGCACTGTCGTTGACTCCTCGTAAACGTTGTTGGCACTGTCTGTGAGGCGGGCCGTGTAGCTCTCCCAGGTCGTCGTGCAGTAGTCAAGCAGGAACTGGTCGCAAGAGGTCCCTGGGTTCACGATGCCGCTCAGCGTGATCGTGCGGGAGGCGCCAGCTGCGAGTGGACCCGCGCCGAGTGTGAATGTGATGATGTTTGGTGGGGACGTTGTCGCACTCACGACAGCATTGGAGGTCGGCGCGTTGGATGCGCCTGCGACGCTCACGCTGCTGAACGAGTATCTCGATGGGAAGATCACCACGATCTTCGCGCCGGTGGTCAGGTACGCGGCATTTGTGAACCCGACAAAGTACGAAGTCACGTTACCTGCTAGGTATGAAAGGGGCGTGAGCGTCGCTGCGGACGAGAGCGTCGTGCTCGTGATCGCCGGCCCCGCGACGTTTGTCTGCTCTTCGTAGATGTTGTTGTACGCGTCACGCGAGCGAATGGCGAATGTGGCTCCTGTGGCCTGAGCTGCAGGGTTGAGCACGTTGTTGAACTGAACGGAGACGGGTGTGCCAGCAGCGACCGTGGCCCCTGCGACTATGAGTCGGGTCGCAGACGTCAGCACTTGCAGCACCGTGGACGTCAGATTGAGTCCCACCCAGTTGGAGACCGTGATGTCCGTACTTCGCAGCACGTAGTTGCTCGCTGGGAGCACGGGGAACTGGAGCTCCACGCGAGCTCCCGCACGCAGATCGACGTTCGGCGTGAACGAGAGCGTGTACGAGACAGAAGCACCGGCGTTCGTGTTGGGCACGGTCAATGTCCCGCCAGTGAAGGTCGTCTTTGTGATCACGGACCCGGGAATGGTGGTCAGGTACTCAAGCGTCAAGCCACTCGCGCTCGCTGTCTTGATCATGTACTTGGTGGTCGTGCCTTCACCTGAGCAATGGTGGTGGATACACATAAATACAATGAGTGAGCCAATTGGTAGGTGGGCATTTATTGCTCGCCCCTATACGAAGTGCCTGGGCTTGAGATCCCGCCGACATCAAACTGGATGTCCCCAGCGGCCGACGGGTTCGACGCGATCGTGATTGTCACTTGGGACGTCGCGGGCGTCGCGACGAGCGTGCTGGACGCGTCGATGCCAGTTGTGAACGCGGTGATAGATGCTGTAGACGCGACGTAGGAGCCCGCCGGGAAGATCACAGCAATCGATCCGCCTACTGGTATTGTTGTGCTAGCGGGGAACGCGATCGTGACCATGCCCGAGACGCCAGCATTTGGCGAAGCAGGTGTGACGGACGCAGCAGTGTGCGCAGCCAAGACGCCGCTGGGCTGGAGACACGACAGCACGATTGCTGTCACCAGTAGCAGCACCAGACACGGCAAAGACGGCAGTCTCGATGGTGTTCTTGATCGTTTGGAGGAGACTGGAGGACGCTGCATTTTCGTGTTCGGCGTCTGTCACTAGACGACGATTTGCCCGAAGCAAACACTGAGTCGGAGTGCGCACTTATTGTAATGAGTGGCGTACTTCCGCACTTATAGCAAAAGAGGCGACTCTTGGTAAGTGGCGACTCTTGGCAACTTCAATGAGCTCCATAGCCACAGGTTTCAGTTTAGTTCACTGTAGTGGCTTGCCTATAAGCAAGAGGG
>JAADVK010000245.1:0-34466 GCA_023334975.1 Globisporangium sylvaticum
CCCCCCCCCTCCCTCTCTCTGTCTATCTCTGTGGCTCTGTGTCTGTCTGTGTGTGTGTGAAAAACCCAATTCATTCGCCAAAGACCCAGTCAGTCCCGCCAACAGCACAACAACAACAACAGGGAGAGAACGAAGAAGCAAGCAGAAAGCAGGAAGAGAAGATGCCGCTGAGCGACAAGCTGGGGCGGCCCTTTGAGCTGCTCTCCATCCGCCGCCACAAGAAGAAGGAGGACGAGAGCCACGCCAGTGCCACCACCACTACCACTACGCCCAGTTCTACAAGCGGCTATGCGTCGTCGTCTTCCCACCACCACCACGCGAGCGCGTCGTACATGCCGTCGACGCAGCCGTCCAACTCGTTCCATCACCACAGCAGCCAGCACCAGAGCGCTAGCTCCGCGCAGCGTCCGGCGTCGACCGGTGGCGGCTTCTACCCGTCCGTGCAGTACGAGCGCCTGACGCCGTCCGTGAACCAGCGTCCGCCTGTCCCTGGAGGTGTCGGCGCGTCGTCGAATGGCGTGCAGTATGAGCGTTTGACGCCTTCGTCTTCGACTTCGTCGTCGTACCCGAACCGCCATTCGCCCAACGTCGTGCAGTATGAGCGTCTGACGCCGTCGTCGTCGGCTGCGTCGACGTCGTCTTTAGGAGGAACGCGTCCGCCCAGCATCCCGTCGATCCGTCAGAACTCGCCGCTGGACTACGAGATGCGACCGCGACCGGCGGGCTACGGTCGCGAATCGCCCTCCCCGTCCTTAGCGTCGCTGCCATCCCCAGGGATGCTCACGCCTCTGCCAGGCGACGCTGGCAGCGTTGGTCGCAGCCCCATCGAGCTGCGTCCGCTCACTGCCGCGGCAGCGACCGCCCCACGCGCGCTGCCTTCTCCAGGTATCGCGGGCCTCGGCGTGGACCGCCCCTCGGGTTCGGACAAGTCGACGCCGTTCTCGGCTGTGATGGAAGAGTGGATGAGCCAGCTGCGCACGCCGACGCCGGACGTGACGCTGCTGCCGTCCCCTTACGACTTTAACAAGGACACGCCGACGCCCGTGGAGCGGCCTGAGGACCTCAAGCACATCCACAACGCGCTGCTGCCGACCCCACCTCCGGATGTCCACGACCAGAACCAAAACCCGAAGAGCAGCGAGTACATCCTGAACGTGTCGCGGCGTCCGCTTGTCGAAGACATTGCGTCGCTCTGCCGAGACCTCATCTCGCACGACGGTTCGCGCCAGGCGTACCAACACGGCTCTTCCTTACCTCAGCCGCAGCTCAAGAAGTTCCCAGGGCCGAGCCAGATCCTCGAGACGGAAGTGAAGCGCGACGTGCGCATGCGCGACATTGTCGATGCCGAGCAGGAAGAGTACGACGACTACGACGATGACGACGACGACAAGACGAGCACGAGCGGCAGCAGCAAGGGCAAGCGGAGAAAGATGTGCACGTCGGACGGGTGCACGAACCTGTCGCGCTCGCGCGGACTCTGCAAGGCGCACGGCGGTGGACGCCGCTGCAGCGTCGACGGCTGCACGCGCGCGAGCCAGAGCGGCAGCCTCTGCATCACCCACGGCGGCGGCAAGCGCTGCACAGTCGACGGTTGCGTGAAAGCAGCGCAATCGCGCGGCATGTGCAAGGCCCACGGCGGCGGCGTGCGCTGCCGCATCGACGGATGCACAAAGAGCTCCCAGGGCGACGGCTTTTGCCGCTCACACGGCGGCGGACGGCGCTGCGGCCACCCGAGCGGGTGCACCAAGTGGGCTCAGCGCAACGGCATGTGCATGGCGCACAGCGAGGGCAAGTACGGCAACAGCTATCGCGGGCGACTCTATCGGATGCAAGATGGAGAACGGCTCGAGCTTTAGCATCTCAGCAAAAGTTCAGCCAGCGAAGCCAGCATAGCTCTGCTTTATCAGACAGTCGAGCCCTCTGGAGAGTGATTGATGGAGATTGGGTCGTGAGACCAATGATCGTCTCTCTCGTGTCGGGTGCGTGTTGATACCTTTCCATTTCTCTTTTTCTCTGTATATCTATAACAAACTCGGTATGTAGCAGTCATCACATTTCATCCCCCACATGTGTCTTCCAATGTTCATTAATTATTGTCCACCTTGGAGCGACATCAACGTGTCCTCCTTACCTTAACTGATACCTACCTACTTTGTGTGTGTCTCTCAGCCAGCCAACCAAACCAAACCCAGCTGCTAACTAATCCGAGTCGTAGCACTGCGGCGGCACCATCGTGACCGCATTCCCCATGAGCCACGCCGAGGGCCGCCGCAGCCCCTGCTTGCGCGACGCGCGGCAGCCGCTCCCACCGCCGCGGAGCAGGTTCTTCACGGTCTCGAAGCTCACGGAGCCCCTGGAGCGCATAGCACGGTCGCGACCACTACCTCCGTCGTCCGACTCGTAATACTCGTTATCATTTGCGGTCTCTGGATCGGTCTCGTAGCCTCCTCGATCAGCAGATTTGGAGCGCGCTTTCTTCTTCTTTTTGGTGCTGTGGCTGTTTCGTTTGCTCGGTGTGCGTCCGACAGACTGAGGTTGCTGCATGTACCCTTTCGATGGAGAGCTCATGGGGCTTGAGTGGCTCTGAGGAGTACCGCCGCCACCCCCATTAAGCCATAGAGAGGTCGAGTTGAAGACTCCATTAGGTGACGCTGGCTGGCTCATCGAGTACTGGCGCTGTTGCTGCTGCTGTTGGTGAGCTTGAGGACTCGAGACTGGACTTGGACTGTAGTCAGAGATCGCCGAGGTCTCGCTGGCGACGCTGAAGCGCGCGAGCGAGTAGAGCAGTTTGTGGAGCTCCGTCTCGTTCACGTCCACGTCCACCGCCAAGGCGTCGGTCTCGCTTGGCGGGAGCGTCGACAAGTCCGAGTCGTAGCTCGACTGGCGCTTCAGGATCGACTTGGGCAGGTTGAACGTCACGGACGCTCTTCCGCTGGGGCTCTGAGGTGCTGGTGGTGGCGGTTGCATTGGTGGCGATGGCGCTGATTGATAGTACAAGTGTGGTTGCTGCTGTTGCTGTTGCAGGGGCTGATACATCTTTTGAGGTGACGAGGCTGGAACAAAGGCGTCCTGTGGGTCGTGCAGCGGCAGCTCAAACGCGCCTTTCGCTGGTGATGCCATCGAGTGCCGGTGCTGTGGCGACATGGACGCCCCACCTCCTGGTGCATCATGAGCTGGACACAAGGGCACCTTGAGCAGGAACGGGTTCTCCTGGGACTCGTCGAAGAGCTCCGTGCTCATGAACTCGAGCACGTTCACGCTGCTGATCGCCCCGCAGTACGTCATGACGCCGACGCAGAGGAGAGCGCAGTGCGCGTGACGCTGGAAGAAGGCGAATTAGTGCTGTCGTGCATGGTTGTGGTGAGCGGCTCCATTGCGAACGAAGGCGCGCCAGGAGGGCCAGACAGATGGATAGATAGGTGGATGGCTTCACTTCTTCTCATCGTGGCGTCCTGGTCATCTTTCGTCCTCTTGGCAATTATGATGTGGCTTCTTCTCGTTCTGATTCCGAGTGTGCGCGCGACATTCAAGCAACATTGACTGGCACTTTTCGTTCACTCAACATGCAAACTCACTGACACTTAGAACGACCTTCGCGCGACCTGATTGAAAGTCTCAGCTGGTATTTTTGACTGAACTGTGTTTGAGCCTTCTTGTATTCAGTACACTCTGTATATTACTAAAAAAGGCAACACTCGTCTTTAAATACTCTTTAAAAAATGCATTTCCAACGATAGGTTTGACTGTCATTATGCAAGCCAAAATCGAAGAAGTTGTCAACTTGGTGGGCGTGCGAAGACGTCCAGTCGCTTGCACATCACATCAAGCAGGCCGATCGTGCTTGCACACGAATGCGAATGCGCAACAGGAGAGGAGAGGAGAGGGAGAGCTCCTCCCGCACGCGTACACCACTGCACACGAAGCAGGCGATCACACCATCATCGGCGGCACGGACCAAACAAACGAGTCACGACAGCATTTGCATTTCGCGTCACTCTTCTTCACTTTCTCCACCCACATCCACATGCGCAGCCACACACGCTCGCTTCTTTCGTGCCGGGTGGCGGGTGTGGAGGTCGCCGCCACCGCCGCATGATGATTGTCTTTTCATACATCAGAGGCAAGCGCATTGACAATGCGCCTGAATGCGTATATTCATGCCCTGGTATTGGATGACGGAAGGAAAGGTGTTTGGATTGACAGGTTGCCATTTTCATTCTTTCTTTCATAAATACGTGCGTGCACTTGCATCACGACACTCGACGGACTGACTTGACTGTCACACTAAAAAAAAACTAAACTAACAAACTACTTTCACGCTCTGGACTCGAGCGGAGCTGCACTGGTGGCGGGCTGAGCTGAGCTGAGCTGAGGCGCGCTTGGGCACGCCAACGCCATCAAACAAAGCTGCTTTCTCCCGACGGAAAGCGACGCGAAACCCCACCAGCCCCAGCCCCCGCCGCTCTCTTCATCACCATCTCTAGCCCCCTTACGGGTACGCCGCGGTGGACTTGTAGCGCGCCTGGGACATCATCTTCTCGAGCAACTGGCGCTGGTGCGCGATCTGGTCCTCCACGTGCTGGAAGCTCGGCGGCGCCACCGATGGCGGCGCTGGTGGCGCATTCCCGCCCCGACTGCTGTTGTGGTTCATCGGAGGCATCGGCGGTGGAGCGCGGCTGCTGGTCTTGTAACTTGGCTGGGTCCTGTAGCTGCTGCCCGTGTTCATTGGCGGCGCGCTTCGGCTGCTGTTGCTGTTTGTGTAGCTTGACTGCGGCTGGCTGTTCATGCTCATGTTGCTGAACTGCTGGGTGTAGCTCGTAGTTGGCTTCACGCCTCGGGCACTGTTGCTGTTGCTGTGGCTGTGGCTGCTGTGGTTGCCATTGCTGTACTCATAGCCGTCATGGCGGCGCATGTCGCGCGTGTCGACAAACATGACGTTGTCCTCGTCGAGCGACGACACGGGGCGGTAGTCGATGCTCTGGTCCATGTACAGCGTGCTGGACGTACTCCCGTAGCTGTCCTCGCTCGCCGTCAGGCTGTCGCTCCCGCCGCGGAGGTCGTCCAGGAGCTTCATGTCCACGTGGAACTTGTTCGAAGTCGAAGACGCCTTGGTCGCCTTGGTCATCGTTGGCTGGGCCTTGTTGTTGTATGGGTTGCTGGACATGTACGACGACGTGGAGCTCGTCACGGAGCTCACCGAGCTGCGCGAAGCGATCGAGCTCGACGCCTCGCTGCTCAGCTCGGCCTGGAACGACTGGTCCTCCTGGTTCGTCGCGATGATGATGCACTTCTTGCAAAACTTGGACTCTTCGCCCACGGACCGCGTGACGATGCACGACTTGCACGTCACTTCGCCGCACGAGCGGCAGTGGTGCTTCTTGGACAGGTACCCGAACTTGGACACGCACACGTTGCAGGTCTTGCGCTCGCTCGCGGACACCCAGTACTGCTTGTCGAGCATCGGCATGTTGGCCAGACACCGCGCCTGCACGACCACGGGCAGCTTGCCCAGACCCGTCGCGATGTTGCCCAGGTACGTGTTGAGCAGCCAGGGGGCGATCTCGCTCGCGGTGTCCGAGGAGCCGCTGAGGATGATCTCCGAGTGGCCGTTGTCCGAGGACGGCCGCACGAGCAGCACGTCCGTGCCGATGCGCCGCAGCAAGCCGTGGGTCTGCTTGATCGACCCGCACTCGGCGAGCTGGATCGAGTGCGAGATCTTGAAGCCGATCGGCAGGTTCTCGCGGTCCAGCGTCGTGCCCGTGTACTCGAGCACGCACATGTCGCGCTTGTTGGCGTCGCTCGTGTTGCTGAGCTCGATCGCGAGCCACCGGAGCGCCATGTGCTCGGTGCGGTTCTCGTTCGAGCGCTCCTTCAGGATGCAGAGCGTCTGCGCGTCCAGAAAGTCGTTGTAGAACGCCTTGCGGCGCTCGGCCACGCGGTGCGCGTTCTCGGCGAAGAGCACCTGCATGAGCCCCGAGAGCGACGCGCGCACGACGCCCTGCACGCGGTGGTGGGCCACGTCGTCGTCCATCTTGGTGTAGCGCTTGAAGCCATGCGAGGCGCCGATGTCGCGCCACGACTCGTCCAGCCCGCCGTAGATGCGCTCGCGACGGAGCTGCTCGAGCGCGTCGTCCAGCAGCAGCTTGGCGGTCGCCTGGTACTCGCGCAGCATCGCGGACGAGAGCCGCACTTTCGGGAAGAAGCGCTTGGGCAGCGGCAGCGCCTGCGTGGCCACGCGCGTGTCGTCTGTGGCCTTGCCCGAGAACTGGCGCGCGTCGGCCCGCGAGATCTGCATGCCGTGGTGCATGCCGTTCATCTTGCTTGTGTGGTGGTGGTGGTGGTTACACTGGTCAATTTAGTCGGTTACGTCCTATAGATAGCCGGGTTGGATGGAAAGACGACACGAAACCGATCTGCTTGTTTGTTAGCTGGTTGGTTGTCTTTTTGTCTTTTGTGTGTCTTGCAGGTTGGGTCTGTGACAAGGAGCGCGCGAAATCGAGACTGAGCCGTCCATGGCGTGTAGGAGATTTTGATTCTGCGGGTCTGGATTCTGGCCTTGTTGCGGTCGGGTCCGGATGACGGCCGGGGCTGTGGCCATTGTGTGTGTGGGTGTGTTGGGTCCCAAACAACACACGAGGGATCCCGTCCGCGCCTGTTCTCTGTGCCTCGTGACTTCTTCTTCTCGATCGATCGATCGATCGCCCGCCCGTTTTCTGTGCGAGTGGAAGACGGACAGAGAGCGGCCAGGGGTTCTCTTTTCGTTCTTTTCGCGTCTTTCTTTGCGTGAAGAGCGTGACGTTCAGCGGGATGGGCGGGACAGGGCGGACTGCGGACCACTGTGAAGACTCAGCGGAGCCCACTCTCAGGTCAGCTCAGCAGCAGCACGGGACCAGCCAGCTTTCGCCTCTCTCTCTGTGGGGATCGGCCAGATTTGAGATTTGGGAGGACGGCTCCAAGGTCATCGTACAGTATTGGATTGGGGACCGCATGCTTGCTTGCTTGCTTGTGTGTGCCTTGCGCCACCTGGGCTCCCTTGCAAAAAGCAACTGCTGCTGTGGCGTTAGGTTATCCCCATCGGCTGCTGCTTGTGCGGTCATGCAAAGCTTGCGCGTGTCTTTCAACTCGCTCGTTTTGAACCTGTTTGTAAACTGAGCTCCATACCATTTGCCACACGCGTGAAGAGCTCTTCACTCCCCCTCTCTCTCTTTCTTTCTCGCAACAAACAACAATGCGACTTTGTGTGGACGATTGGCAAGCCGTCGCACAACACTTGTGGCTGGCTGGCTCTCTCTCATGTTGGGTCATTGACAAATGTGAAAACCTGAAAAATGAAAAGTGGCGTTGGACGAGTCTCCACGATGAGTGCGTTGTGTGAACTGTGTGGATTTGTGGTACACTCGAGTACTGTATCGAGAAGGCCAGTCCGTCCATCCGTCCACTTCAGTCCCGCCGCCACAACACAAGTGGCGGTCGTTTCGTCAACAAGCGTGTTGGGTTTCTTGTTGTTTGCTTTCTTGTCCTTGTTTGTTTTTGCGAACAAATTTGTTCGAGCAACAACCACACACACACTATCCACTTGCAAGTAAGGTTTTGCTTTGGCTTGCTTTTGGTTGCGTTGCGTCTTGATGAGAGGTCAGTCGAATTTGCAAGTTTGTGGTGAGATCCAGTGTGTTCAAGCTTTTGCTGCTGGTCTGCTGGCTCATTCGTTGGCTCGTTTGATCTGCTGACGGCAACTGATTGGTCTGTGTGACACCGTTTCGTTTGTTTGCCCAAGTGTCCTGCAGCCATCATCGCGTGTGGGGCCACCACTTCTCTTGAGTGGTGGCCGCACTTCTTTTCGACCAATTTCAATTTGAAGATATGGGGGACAGCCTCCGAAAAAGTGGATTGCCAAGCGCACTTCTCGGGCGTGGGCTCTTTGCGCTTGCGCTTCTTCCTGTTAGACGGCGAGTGAGTCCATTGCAATTTGATTGCTTACACTTTGTTCGGCTTGTTTGACTTGCTTTGCTTTGCTTGCGTGTTGCGTGGTGGTCGCTGTTTTTACATGCCTTGCATTTGTTGAGCACACTTGGCAAAGCCCAAGAGCTCATTTGTCAAATGAGACTGGGCAACACAATAAATAACCATTTCCATCCTCATCACGTGGCAAATGTTTCATTTTATTTTCGGTCGCCTTGTGTGCAATGCTCATTAGAGCGTTGGTGGGACTCGCCCTCGTCCCGCTTTGGATGCGCTTGCTACAGTACGAGAATCAACTTTGGTCTTTTTGCCTTCCTTCGATGGTCCTCCCCTGGGTGTGGTGTGATACTAAGCCCACCAGTCAGCAACTTTTTTTCCCGAAGAAGGCTGTAATGGAGAGAGAACACGGCAACACCCCACAGCACACAGCACACAAAAGGCGCGAATACAGCCGAATATTCGCCACCGAATGCCCCACGTTGCTCTCTCAGTGCGAGCTTCCCCGTGACGGTTGGCGGTATGTAATGGGCTGCGTCGTACCCAGCAGCTATCAGAACTGAGCCCTCCACTCATAATTCGGAAAGTTTGCAAACTCGTCAAGTGGCTGCCTCCCGCATCCCAGATCTCAGTATGGAGTTTCCCAACAAAACCGCAAAGTACATGGGGGGGGAAGTGTCGATCCGCTGAAGCCCTCGTCACGAAAGTATCACTTGCAAAAGATCCGCCGGCGCCACATGGGGATCCAAAGGCTTTTCTAATTGGAAATCACGAGATGGACTGTGCTGCAGGCATTACAGACACATAGAGGCAACTTCGTACACCAGCAACACATGGATCCCCATTGGTAATGAGTGCAAGCGATCCATGCCATGGGGACGCGAGCCTAATGGACGCTTGGCAATCCCCACATCCATACAGACAGCTAGCCGAGCAGTCCGCCGTGCTGACCGGTGCTGCATTGCGGTCCATTCGTCCTCGCCCACGTTCGATTTTCTATGGAGACGAGGTCCAAACTCACTCTTGCCGCCACCGTTTCCATTATTTGTT
Source organism: Globisporangium sylvaticum (assembly GCA_023334975.1). Taxonomy (NCBI): domain Eukaryota; phylum Oomycota; class Peronosporomycetes; order Pythiales; family Pythiaceae; genus Globisporangium; species Globisporangium sylvaticum. The sequence goes on from JAADVK010000245.1 coordinate 9,007, forward strand.
GTTGTGTGGGCTCTTCTGATACTTTGAAATGTGCTACGGTGGCTCACATTGCTGGTTTCGCGTCTTTCGCACAACAAGAGAAACCAACAACTCTACCAAACTGCAAGTCCCAACAAGCGGAAGTGCTTGCTTGTTTTGGGCTTGCAGGTGGTGTGTTGCACATTTGCGCACAACAACTAGTTTTCTCCACTTTCGCAGCAGCTCAAACCTGCTTGAATATTCGGGAAATGGCTGCACACACACCACCGAACACGACAGTTGATTTGAGGCTCCGAGGAGCAGCAGCGCGACTTGCGAACGGAGAGTGCAAGCCCGTCCAGCAGGCAGGCAATGGTGATGCCAACAAGGAGGCTTTCGTGGTCCTTCCGCCTCGTCTGCGCTGGTGTGAAGCCGCCCATCCCCTCTTCAGCTTTCTTGACGTTTCAATGCAACGCTAAATGGGAGGAGCGTATCCAACGTGTCAAAAGAGCAAGATCGCGCATCCTCTCGCGCATTTTAACCAGGCGTTTTTCAATTCAGTACTTGAAGCATTTTAAATATGTAAAATATGGTTCTACTAAGTAGATTTACTCAAATCTACTGATATAATCCAGCTAGAATATTCAATCTACTGAGATGCATTAGTCGATAGTACTTGGACGCAAACGAAGAACCCAAATCCGCACACGACACCGTCTACCGCGCCTTTGTGCGAGAGCCATCGGTTTGTTGCTTCGTGAAACGAAGATGATGGCTTTGGGGATTGGTTCTGGTTTGCCTGTGTTCCTCTTCGTCCGACCGCGATGTCGACTCCCTCCATTCGTCTGCATGCGTGCATGCATGCAAGTGGGTTTGCTGGGATCGAACCCCAGTTTCCAATCAACCTGAGAACCGAGAGCGCCATTGGATTTATTTGTTTGTGCTCATCGTTCACAGAGCTCTTCACTTTGCTCTGTTGTTTTTGTTGCCGCTCGCTCGCTCATACAAAGTGAAGGGCTTCTTTTCTCCTTCTTCTTCACACACACAACCGCCCGCTTTCTGTTAAGTGGGGGCACTTTGTTAGAATTCAGTCCTTCGACTAAGCTGAGACTGGCCACAACTGTGCTTTTGAGCCTTTTGAAACGCGTTTTATGAACTGCACACTGTACTGGGCTGTATAACCGTATTTCACGTTGTTGGAGCGTTCGTTAGGCTCAGGAACATTTGATTTATGAGTGAGGCATCCGTCGCTCCAAAGAGACCTGCTTGTTTGACTGACTGACGTGCTTTCGAAATCCGTCACCAACGGCCGAGCGCTCGTTCGATTCGAATACGGTGCAGCGAGCACTGTGAGAGTCGCGCACGCCCTCTCTCGCACACACACAGTGCGCGTGTGAACCCGAGGGGAATCGGTGGCGGTCCGCCTCTGCTTTCCAAACGTCCCAACGCCTCCTTTTTGCGTCTACAGACTGCAGCCTTTTCGGAATTTGTGTCCTTTCCTCCTCCGCACGCCAACGAACGAGCGGTGTGCAGCTGCGCCAGTGACCTGCGTATGAGTGCGCCGCCGCAGGAGTGAGTCTGGCTGTCTCGCCCCTCCAAGCAAAGAACAGGGCAATCGCGCGCTTCTCGCTGGGCTGTGATTGCGCAAAGCCCCATTCGGCGTCGCTGAGAAGATCGCACTCTCACTCAAGAGAGATGCTGGCTGCAATCCAAACTGGACCGCTGGGAGTCCAGTGGCCAGAAAGAACCCCAAGGTGAACTGAAAATTCAGAAAGAGGAGAAAGCTCCGCGGTCTGTAAACGAATGAGAAAGCGCTCGAGGCTGTGAACGAGAAACACACTCATCAGCTGAATGGATCAACCCCATCCCATTCGTCTGCGGCTTTCAGCTTCCAGCCAGTTGGGCTCTGGAATTGTGGGGGATGACTGGGATGGATGGGTGAACGGATGGAGACCAGCCGCCTCCACTGCGGTGCTTCTCTGTACGCACTCGCTTCGCTTCGTATCAAGTCATCGCCTTCTCAGAAACTCTCAACTCACAGCAAATCTGATTTCCGTCGCCAACGAAAAGCGATAGAGAACGGGCGAAGACGAGGCAAAGATCGCAAGATCTGCTCGCGCATCCTGTGGACGAAACAAACCGCCATCAGCCATCAATTTCATTCGCTCCTAGGAATTCTCACCTTCACCTGTGTGTGTGTGTGTGTGTTTGCCTTCGGAGGGCTTGTCCACAGTTGGAGAAATTGGTTGCTCCGGTCGTCGAAGGTCAAGTGCAGGTCGAGTTAATGAAGGCGTACACCAAGGATGCCAACTGATATCGCTGCAAATTCCACACTACCATCCAAATGCCGACACCATGCCGTTCATTCGGACGTTACAGGACCCAAAGAGTGCTGCCGCGATCACACTTCGAGAACTGAGGTTGGGCTCACGACACGTCACAAGAACAATGTTGGTGGAAATGCTGCAAATGCTGGAAACGAACGAAACCCTCGAGTGGCTGGCTGTACCTGGAGGTGCCGTCCAAGTTGCACTGGGATCTGGAGTTTCGGTTCCACAGGTGCAATGGACAAATCCTTCGCGGTCAGGTGTCACTGTCAAGCAGCTACGCGCTCCTGAGTGTCAGCAAGCGCCTAGTTAGCTGCTTGACACGACTCCTCTTCCGATGCCAAACGCAACGCTCCGCCTCTCAAGGGATTCCGCCGCACTGCAACTGCTGGTGGCGTTGATCTCGACCGAAAAGGAATTGGTCGAAGTGCCATGGTGTTGGTTTCCAGTTCGCGGAGCAACCGCGAGTTCGTCAGGTGCTCATCGACTGGTCGAACTTCTGTTCCTACAACAGCTACTAAGGAAGACGCGAGGTAGACGGTGCTGCGAGGCGACACGCGTCACTCCTGAGCTCTCGGTGGACTCCTCTCTCATGGATGAAAGCATCCAGCTCCTTCTACTTATTAAATAGCCGAGCTTTGGGAATCCAGGGAACCAGCGCGCCTGGGGTCATTGCGTCACCGCCGTCTGATGTGTCTCAAAAGCTCTTTGCTCGCAATCTTCACGCACAGTCAGAGTTCCATTCCCAGACGAAAGAGAAAGACGAAAAAGATACCACATCGCAAAAAGCGGATTTCTGCATCCGAAAAGCCAAGTGCGTGACTCAGTTGTTGAGCGAAGCGACGAGACCGTCATTGCATTGATTGCATTGATTGCATTGGAGAATTCAAGAATCCTGAAGATGGTTTCCATCCTCAGCTTCCTGATAGATCCGGTGTCGTCGTGACTTTTGGACGGTGAGTGTTTGAGAAGACATCAAAGCCTTCGCGACTGCCGTGAGGCTTGGTAACACTGAATTTGCCCGTTCCCTGCTTGATGACAACAAAACTCTCTTTTTCCATTCATTCATTTTCTCCATTGCCAATCTTCGTCTACCCTGGCCTCTCTCTCTCTCTCTCCACTGTACCTCTGTCTCTACTTAGTTCTTTGGCTCAAACACAATCTTCTCCTTCAGCAGCGCCTCAATGTCGCTCTCCGACCTCTTGAGCACGTCGCGCAGCACCTGGCGGGTGTCCTGACCGAGCTTGCGGCCCGCCCAGAGCGTTCGGCCGGGGGTTCCCTTGAGCTTCGGCACGATCGCTGGGATCTTGAGCGTGCGCTGCACCTTCTCACCATCACCGTCCGTGCCGTCGATCTGCACCTCTTCAAACATCTTGCGGTGCTGAAAGTGCTCGTCCTTGAGCATGTCCTCGACGGAGTACACCAGACCAACAGGCACCTGGTGGGCCTCCATCACCTCCACCACCTTGTCGAGCGGCTGCTTGGATGTCCAGAGCGCCACGGCGTCGTCGATCTCCTGCTGGAACTTGACGCGGTCCGCGTTCGTGCGGTACTTTGGGTTCTTTGCCATGTCGTCCTGGCCGATCGCGTTCATGAGCTTGATGAACAGCGTGTCGGTATTCGCGGCGACCACGATGTTCTTCTTGTCCAGGCTCGTGTAGGTGTTCGACGGCACGATGCCTGTGATCGTCGAGCCCGAGCACTCGCGCACGACGCCGGCGTAGTCGTATTCGGGCACGACCGCCTCCATGAGGTTGAACATGGTCTCGTAGATCGCAATGTCGACCACCTGACCTTTTGCCTGGGACGCACCAAAGGCGGCAGCGCTTCGCTCGCGTCCCAGCAGCGCGATCACGATACCCAGCGCCGTGTGGATGCCCGCGATCGTGTCGCCGAGACTCAGGTTCTGGCGCACTGGCGGACGGTCTGGGAACCCGTTCACGTAGCGAAAGCCCCCCATGGCCTCGCACACGGACGCGAAGCCAGGTCTGTTAGGTAGGTAGGTTCCATTAGAACACAAGTAGGACACAACGCGAATGGTTAGTTTAGGTTCCTAGGAAAATAGGACAATGAGAGTCGCGATCATACCTGGACGAGTAGGGTCCGTCCTGGCCAAAGCCCGAGACGCGCGCGTACACCAGCCCGGGGTTCACGTCTTCAAAGCTGTCGGGGCCGAGCCCCCACTTCTCCATGCGTCCCGGCTTGAAGTTCTCGATGAGCACGTCGCTCTCGTTCACGAGCTCGCGGATGAGCGCTCTCCCCTTTTCGCTCTTGATGTCCACGGACACGGAGCGCTTGTTGCGGCCGAGCGAGTACCACCAGAGCGACGTCTTCGTGGTGTCCAGCTCGCGATAGTCGCGCACCTGGTCGCCCGTGGGCGGCTCGATCTTGATCACGTCCGCGCCAAAGTACGAGAGGATCGTGCCGGCGAACGGGCCAGCGATCAGGTGGCCGCACTCGACCACGCGGATGCCCTCGAGCGGCAGCTTGCGCTCTCCTTCGTGTTGCCGTTGCTGGTGATGGTCACGTGGTGGTGGCGTGGTGATGGTCGTCACGGAGCGATTGGAGGACGCCAGCAGAGAGGACGAGGAGCGGCGCGCGAGTGCCATTCGCTGGCGCAATGCGCTGGTGCTGATGGCGACAGTCGCCATTGCTCTTGTGCAGCGTGCGGAGGATTGAGCTGTGCGGTCAGTGGTCCCTGTGTGCTGCCTGGCGCGTGAACAGCGGGCGGCGGCGGATGTGAAGACCGCGAGAGCGTGAGCGAGGCGCGTGTGCTTTGTGCTGCGCGTTGGATAATGAAATGAGCTTTTTGGCTCTCTATGGAGCTTGCTGTGGTGGGTGTGACGATTGCGTTGCACCGGATTGGGCAAACAGGTGGGGGCTGGAACTTCAAGGGATTGCAAGTGGATTTGCCTCTTTATATTCATGTTTGGATACGAGCCTTCTTAAGTAAGGTATTGCATGACTTGAATTGTTGGTTACCCTTATATGAAGACGACGATTGCATACAAGTCACATACCCTGTTTGGTTAGCGTTCATTGATTAATACAGGCGATATTCTCAATATTGCTCCCCCAAGAGGGGGGTACTATTAGCTGCTTGCTCTGTTGATGGTCGTTGGAGCTCGACCACAGCCGAGATGATAGTAACTATGAGGGCAGACAGCAGACAAAGACGACGGCATTAGTGGCGCTTTCTCTCTCTCTCTATGTAGCGCCATTCTATTTGACTAATGCGCAGGTCTGTGTACGAGACGCACCTGACGTTCGCCGCGTCCGTGAGACAGAGGAACGTGCGCTCGCAGCGCGGCACGTCCGCTGGCATTCGCGCCACCGCAAACCGCTCCAGCTCAACCAGTCTGCTTAAACAGAACAACACTTAAAAGATGACTCTCACATGCTCATTATGGAGGCATGTAACAATAGAAGCAACATACCTCTGGATGCTCATCTGGTCCCCACCAGCGCCAGTCGCCACGACCAGGAAGCAGCACCAGGTTACGTTCGCATCTGTATCGTTGGCAACGGCTGGTGCTGGCTCGCCGCTGCTGCTGTTGCGAACGAATTTCCGCTTGCGAAGTGCGCGGGACTCGTCGAACCTGTCGGCGAGTGCGCGTCCGTATATGACGTCTGCTCTCAATGAAGACGGCTGGTCAGCAGCGCTCAGGACGCGCCAGTCGGTCAGTCCGCGCTCGCAGATGAGATCGTGCAGCACCTGCCGCACAATGGACAGTCAGTTAGATATTCGATAGGTATACACGAGGCAGCAGTGAATAGAATGCGGTGGCTTGCTTGCCTCTCGTGTGGCTGCTGCGAATTCAGTCATGTTGGTTATGCGTTGGTCTTCTATTTGCCAGTCGTCTGTGCCCTTTGGGATAAAATGGCAAATGACTTGGACTGAGATTGGCTGGCTAGTTACGATAGAGATGGGCGGTACAACAGCAGATAATCTATCACTAAGCGCAATGATAAGTTCGCCAAGAAACAGAGCAAGGGGGACGCTAAGAAGGCTCGGCTTCATAGTCAAATATATTTAAATCAATTGGTACTATCACATACACGCGCGCTTGCTAACGGCGTAGCGTTCTTCGCCTTTGCCATCGTGACTGAAAGGAAGAACAGCGCCATGCCACTTGCCTTCCTTTCTGCATCAAGGCATCGACACGCCATCATTGTCCGTCGGACTCTGCTGGTGGAGGTTCATATCCAGGCGCTGCCAGATCTTGTTGAGGTCCATGTAGTGGTTCTCGACGAAGCGGCGGCCGTCGCGCTCGATCTCCTCGCCGTTCTCGTTCACGAAGATGAGCGTCGGGATCTTCTTGACGTCGTAGCGCTTCCAGAGGTCCTGCGCGACCTCGCGGCGCCGGAAAGGCACGGCGAGGAACGGCGTCTGCAGCAAGTAGTCGCGGAACGCAAACTCGTCGCGGTCCATGGACACGAGCACGACGTCCATGCGCTCCTGCATGCTCAGGTGCTTGTACGCCGCGAGCGCCATGTTGCGGTGCACGGTCGCGAGGATCGGCGTGAACGCCTGGCACGGGTGGCACGTGCTCGCCGTGAAGTAGAGCCCGACCACCTGCTTGCGCTCGAGCGCCTGCTCGGTCGGCACTTCGCCGCGGCGCGACACGAGCGTGCTGCCGAGGAGCTTTTCGAGGAGCGTCATCGAAGAGGGCGTGAGTTGTACTGGGCTGGCCTGAGGCTGCTTGGTGTGGCTTGTGTGCTGGAGCTGGCGGATTCGAGAATGAGAGCGGTGGTTGCTTCGCAGTGCTATGTATGTGTGGCGTGTGGCGCTTGCGAATTGTTGTCGGCTGCTATATTAAGATCCGATAGTAAAAAGCGGTTGAGAAGGAAAGAACATGAGTGTGTGTGTGTGTGTGTGTGGGGTTGCAGGTGATGAGGGGGATGGGAAGGTACACTTTTTCCGCCGATGGAGGGGGGACGACGCGACAATCGGATTTGACAGGGGTGGTATTTCGAATAGCAAATTACAGGCAAAACGAGCGCTTTGTGTTGTAAATTCGAGCCAGTGTGTTTCAAGCAGTTGAGGCGACGCGTCGTGCATCACAACTTCTGAGACTTGCTGATCAGGATGTGTGGATATTGTGAAGTATGTCGTACAATGTTTCATCATTTTGAAACTATAGCAGTTTGCCATTGTATCAGAAAAAGAGCGCCAACAACGCTTATATAACATATCAATATGTTAAAAGCGCAAGGAGCACCTCGCTCAATGTGTCACTCGCGCTGTCACAACTCAGAGGTACAAGGCAGGCAGACAGACCATCAGCACCATCAGCACCATCCAATGGAGGCGCAGTCGCACCGCGAGACGCGCTCCAGCACGCTCATCGAGTGCCTCAAGCGCCTGCAGGAGCAGCACCCGAGCGCGCTGCCCGCCAACGTCAGTGCTTCGCTTGCCGCGCCGACTGACGCGAGCACGCTGACCATCCACCTCGTCGGCGCCGACCACCGCGAGGGCAACACGGTCCAGGAGACGTGCGCGATCTTCGACTCGTTCTTCCGGTCGCTGGCGGAGCAGGGCCGCTTCCAGACGCTGCAGCTCGTGCTCGTGGGGCCAAACATCACGCGCCTGCTGCACCAGTCGTCCTACTCGCACCCGTGGACTTCTTCGTCGACTGTTGGTAGTAGTAGTAACACAGAGCCGTCGACGTGCCAGATCGAGCTGAGCTACTTTGTCGGCAGCTTTGACGACTACTTCCTCGACAAGAACGTGTACCTGGCGCCGGACCTCGCGGTGTGCTTCAACGCCGGCATCTGGGGCTACGACGAGTGGCTCCCGAGCCTGAAGCTGCTGCTGCACACCGTGCAGACGCCGCTGCTCGTCACGTCGTACAACGAGAACGAGGCCATGGACGACGAGGACGTGCTGGACACGCTCACGCCGCCGCAGTGGTTCTGGCGCGCCGAGAAGAACCCGCACGGCTCGCTGCGCCACCGCGCGACGAGCAACACCATCGGCAGCGTGCTCAAGGAGAACGACTACTGGATGTGTCTCGGCCCCGCGAGCGCGACTGCAACGACGGTCGTGCAGTAATAGGGTGCTGATGTCTCTGTATACTAAAAGTTAGGTTCAGGCAAGGCCAGTAAAGACTTTGTATGCCCATTGCTGGTGCATCTCCGACAAATAAAATGAGTGGCCATTGTTGGCTCGTACAGGTCTATTGTATCACTCGAGCAGCAGCTCCACTGGCTCGTTCCGCGCGGGTCCCATGATGCGTCGAAAACGCAAGTCGCCCTGAAGCTCGTTCACCTGCGGCAGCACTGCCGCGTACTTGGTCACAATCGCCCCCCACGTGGTCACGGGGTTCACCAGAGTGCAGAAAGTGCCCGAGGCGTGGCGCATGCGGATGTTCTTGACCATCTCCTCGGGCGTCTTGCCGCCGCCGTGGGTCGTGGCTTCCCGCTTCGCGCCGAACGAGAGCACCGTCGCGTCCTGGAAGACCTCGCTTGCTGCGTTGTCGTCAGCTCCATTATCGTCACCGCCGTTGTGACCCTTAGCAAAATAGCCTCGCGGTGGCCGCGGCAGTGGGATCGTCAGGAAGCGCTCACCTCTCGCTGAACTAGCAGACGCGGCCGCATGTGAGAGCATCAGACCGAAATTGTGCGAGACGACTGTAGTACTTCCCGCACTGTTTGTGGTACTGGAGGAGTTGTTGCTGTGTCCTGACGGTGCCTTTAAAGCTGGGAGGTCGACGCAGAGCCACTGGCAGGTCATCCTAGAGTGCGACTGGCTCATGGTCAAGGCAGTCTCTTCTTCTTCTTGCAGCAATGCCTCGCGCACCTGCGACTGGTTCTGGATCGGGAACGCGTGGAAGAGCTCGTCGAGCGACTGCAGCAACTTGACGCGCGTCCGGTCCATGAACTCGACCGCTTCTCTCTCTATTGTTGCTTTCTCTTGCGCTTCAATTTGCTCGGCAGTCTCTTGTTTGAGCCTCTTGCTGGCGGTCTCCTCTGCTCCTTGCGCTCGCTGTTCGTCGTCCATATCGTCGTCATTGTCGGCGTCATTGTCACTCTCGTCGTCCGAGTCTGGCGCGTAGGACATGGGGTTGCGCCGCACGAGCGTCGGGAAACACCCGCGCACGTCGTGCACAAAATTGACGGCGCCTTCGCCCACATCCAAAATCTGCTCAGTACACGACACGATACAGCCCATAGCCACTTAATAAACCAATGCAGCGCACAGCCATAACCCCACAAGAGCAACGCTTTCACACCTGTACGCTTGTGGCGCTATTACTTGCTGCAACTGGGACCGCGAGCACAAGCAGCAGACGGCGCGCCAACGGCTTGATGCGCGCGCTGATGCTCGTCAACTGGCGCAAGAACGAAGGATCAGACCCAGCGCCAGCAGCTACGGAAGCACGCGCCGGAGTCTGCAGCCCCGCGACCACCACGAGCTCCTCGAACGGCAGCTGCTCCTTCAGAGCGCCGTCCTGCAGCTCAAACAGAGCGGACGGCGCGCCACCGCCATCATCGCCTGCTGATGCACCAGTCTCCGCGAACACGAACATCTTCAACTGGGACTTCTTCGGATGTTGGTGCTTTTTGATTTGGATCCCAAAAAAGCGCGCCATCATATAATCCGGTACCGGTATGTGTGGGTGGTCAAAGCCATGACGATCGAAAAAGATCGAGCAACTAGTTAGGTCGGGTTCGGCACGATGTTCTCGGAGACGTAGCAGCGCTTCAAGGTGTAGCCCGAGCTGAAGTTATCGGCGGCAGCAGGCCGACGAAGAACGCGTTCGCGTTGAAGTCCATGAGCGACGTCGGGATGCGGTCGGATCACGCTTGCGACCACAACTGCGACTCGATTGTCCCTTAGGTTTGAAATGGGGGCAGGCGCAAAAGAGAAAGCGTTGCGGAGCTAGAACTTCATAGCGCAGCGAGCGAAAGTACAGTAGCCTCGCGAGCCTCATGTGCAGGTCTCCAGACCGGCACGGTCTCGGTGCTAGCAGTCTTCCAAGAGCTCCAACGTTAGCGCAACGTTCTTGCACCTCTTTTGGTAAAGTGGACTTCGTGGTGCCGTGGCGCTCGCGCTCGCCTATAGTTGAGAAGCAGAACGAGGTGATCGCGACGACGACGATCATCATTCTGCTCTCAGTCTTCGTCATGGGCGGCGGCACCGTGTCCATGCTCAGTCTGTTGGAGATCCCGCGCTTGACGGTGAGTAATGGTCGAAATGATCCACAGCAAGTGCTCTTATAGATGACACGTGGTGCTCTTATATCATGTACTGACTCTATTTTTCTGACTCTTTTGTATCCACTCACTCATTGATAGCCTAAAGAAGAAGAGATGGCGCTGGACAAGATCGTGAAGCCCCACAAGCACATGCGCTTGCTGCAGTTTGACAACAAGTATCGCATCCCGCTGCTGACGAACCTCTGCCAGTACAGCGACAGCAACAGCAGCGACCACAGGGGCTCCCCCGAGCGCACGCCGCCGACGACGAAGTGATTGAAGTCGTGCGACGGGACGTCAACGTCCACTGAGAAGACTGAAGAGCTCTAGCCAGTCGGCCGCTGGATCTCCTGGTCGACCGGGAAAGGCTCAGCTTCTCGTTCTGCGCCAGGGCTGGGATTTGTTTCTGGACTCTGACTCTGAAGCGAACCAACTCCTACGCTTGCATGGATACAAACTGCTATATTATCCCTTAAGATAGACTTACGGACAGCCAGCGATGGCTCCCTAAGCATGCAAACGTTATGTGTATCGAATTTCCTTAGTTTTGCTGCAAAAGGGATCGAATGCAAGTGCTCCCATGTGTTGATGATGCCCAGGCTAAAGTTGCCATTGGCTCAGACGCAGCAGAGCCGTTGCGGTAGTGACTACAGCAGGATGAAGAGAAGTCCGCAGACCGGCGACGACCGACCACCACGGGCTCCTCAAATTGCAGCTGCACCGCTAGGCAAACGCTTCACATTCCAGAGCTCTTCAACTTGGGCGTTTGAATCCTTGCATTTCAAACCACATTGATGAAATCCGGTACCGGATAAAGGCTCGACCATCCGAATGCATTTTGAAATATCAAAATGCTTGAACTTTGTCAATACAATATTCAAGTATCAACTGGTTGTATTTTGACTAAATCGATTATCATGCTACAGAACCCGAGCCAATGCTGTTTGAGCGAGAATTCTCGTCGTTTCCGATACATTTGCTATTGAGAATTCGCACCAAAATAACCAAATTGGAGGTGAGAATTCTCAATAGGCAATGTAACGGAAACAGTGAGAATTTCTCGCTCAAAAAGCAATTGGCTCAGTTACAGAAACCCGAGCCAATTGCTGTTTGGGCTCGCAACATAACCAAGTGAAACAAACAAAACAAAGAGAACGAAGAGCGATGGAGACGGAGGGCGAGTCGGCGCGTGCGACCAAGCGGAAGAGTGCGAGCGCAACGACCACCACCACAGTAACTGTAGGCGGTGGCGCAGAGCGCGTGGCATCGCCGCTGCAGCTGAAGCGCAAGCGCAAACGCGACGCACGGCGCCAGAGGAAACAGGCGGCGGCGCGCCGTGATGCACAAGAGAACGGTAGCGCTGGCAAGAGCGACGCTGCGGAACAGCCTGGTGAGAAGCAGGGTCTTGCTGCTGCGGATATTGGATACGCTGCTCAAGAAGCGATCGAAGAGCAAGAAGAAGAAGCGCGACGCGTTGCAGTGAAGCGAATCAAGACGGAGAGCTCGCTTCCTGAGGCGGACTTTCCCCGCATTCAACCACAGCTATTCAAGAAGGAAAGCAGCGACGCTAGCGCATTACTCAGCACCACAAGCCTGGAAGAGCGAGTGGATGGGACAACAGAAGCACAGGCGAATGGGAGCGAGCGCAAGCGAGAAGAGAAGAGCGAAAACGGCGGAGAAGCCCCACGTGAAAGCAACCAACATTCGCCAGTTCGCAATACCAACGACGAAGAGGAAGGAGAGGAGGATGAGCGATCTAGCGAGAAGCGGCAGCCGCCATCTGACGCCACTTCCGAGCAGCTCCCACCGCCACTGCCATCATCGCCATCGTCCGATCTCTGCATTGGCGCAGCGATGTACGACATCACCGGTCCCGCAGCTGAGGTGGGTATGTTTGGGTACGCAAAGGCGGGCCAGCTCACGTCAGGCATCCACATGCGGCTGCGCGCACGGGCGTTCGCGTTCCACCACCCAGAGACAGATAAACACTGCGTGTACGTGGTCGCGGACGTCGGCATGGTCTCCGAGTGGGTGCGCCAGGCCGTGCTCTCGCGCCTGGAGCAGCACGCGCAGATCCCGAACGACATCTACTCGCTCGACAACGTCATGATCAGCGCCACGCACACGCACTGCTCGCCCGGCGGACTCTCGCACTACTTCATCTACAGCATGCACCCTCCGCTGCGCGGCGCCGACCGCCAGAACTTTGAGTGCGTCGTCGATGGCATCGTCGAAGCGATCGCGCGCGCGTTCAACAATCTGCAGCCGGCGTTCATCCGCGTCGCCAAGGGCAACTGTCTCGGCGCATCCGTAAACCGATCTGAAGACGCGTACAATGCCAACCCACCGGAGGAGCGCGAGCTGTACGAGCACGACACGGACAAGGAGATGACGCTCTGGCGCTTTGATGGCGTGAACGGGTATCCAATCGGCATGATCAACTGGTTCGCAGTGCACCCGACGAGCATGGGCAACTGGTACACACTGATCACAGGCGACAACAAGGTATGGTGTGTGTGTTGAAGGTGATTGTGATCATCAGCTATTGCTATTGCAGATGCTCATTACTGTGAATGTCCATTGTCTGATCTGTTAGGGCTATGCGGCGCATGTGTTTGAGAAAGAGCACGGCACGAACCACTTGATGGACCGCCCGCGCGCGTTTGTCGCGGCGTTTGCGCAGAGCAACGAGGGCGACGTGAGTCCGAACATCTGTGGCCCGCGCCACTGCGCGACCCAGCACAAGGACTTTGAGCGCATGCTGCTGGTCGCGAACGCGCAGCTGAAGACTGCGAGAGAGCTCTATGCGAAAGCCCAGTCTGGAGCCGCGCTCTCTGGAGAGATCAAGTTTGCGCAGCAGTACATCGAGTACGGCAAGATCCCGCTAAGCGACAAGTGGCATGTTTACAAGGAGTGTCCACCGTCGACGTCCTCTGGCTGCATTGGGGTGTCGATGATGGGCGGCACGACTTTTGACGGCCGAGGCTTCCAAGCGATCCCTGAGGGAGTCACATGGGGCGACTACCCAAAGCTCACGACGCTGCCGGAGCTCCAGGGTTTCCAGAAAGAGAAGCCGATTTTCTTCCCCACTGCGCGCTATGGACTGTCTCCAGCTGTGCTGCCGCTGCAGTTGTTCCTGATCGGGGGCTGCTTGCCCATCGCCGCGGCGCCATTCGAGATCACGACGATGGCGGGACGAAGGCTGCGGTCGTCACTTCACAAGTTTTTCAAGGAGTTGGGGTACTCGGAGATCTACGAGCCAGTGATCTCGGGATTGAGCAACGCGTACTGCGGATATCTGACGACGCGCGAGGAGTACGCCGTGCAGCGATACGAAGGCGCGTCGACGCATTTCGGTCCGAACCAGCTCAGCGCAACGTGTCAACAGTTTGAGGTACTCGCTCGCGCAATCTGCAAGTCTTCTTCTAACGACTCGTTTACATTCGAGACGCTGCCGCCACCTCGAGTGAACGGAGTCGGCGTGCTGGACTACAATTTCCCGGTGCTGCACGACGGTTTGCTGAACAACACGCCGTATGGCCACGTGGTGCCAGACACGGACGTCATGAAGGAGTACCGTCCAGGCTCAACCGCGACCGTGAGTTTCCACGCGGCGCATCCGAAGAACAACCTTCGCACGCAGGGTACGTTTTTGGAAGTGCACCGCTGGGTGCTGGACTCGAATCGCGAAGAGGGCGGGATCTGGGTGATGCATGCCGACGACGGCGATGCCAACACGTTTTTCCACTGGCGGCGTCAAGGAACCTTCGCGTCGGTGGTGACGATCGAGTGGTGCATCCCTGCGAGCACCCCCGCGGGCAAGTACCGCATCAAAGTGAATGGCGACTACAAGCAGTTCTTCTCGGGCAAGATCCGGAGCTACTCGGGCGTCTCCTCGACGTTTGAAGTGATCAGCGGCGATGAAGGTGGTGATGAGAATGGCCAAGAAGAGGACAGCCAGGGTTCGAGCGAGGGCTCGCCCAGGTGAAGACCAGTAAACGAGTGTTTACTCCGATTGTGAAATTGGTTTTTGGGTGACTACGTATTAGATTATTAGAATGTATGGCAGTGAGCCAGGTTTGTCGTGCTTGCTTGCGACGTCTCGCGAGATTTTGTTTTGATTTTTGATTTTTGATTCCTCCTTCAGGGTATATTTAATGCCGACCCTGTTGCTGGAACTTTGTGGTGTGTGTTCAGAGAGAGAGAGAGGAATTGGTGCTGGCTGGTGCGTTAGTTAGTTAGTTCTATCTTCGTGGAGGAGCAAGCAAATGAAGAGAAACGAAACACCCCACGGCGTGTGCGCGCTGTCATTTTTAGCAGCCGACGCAAGCGCACAAGAGAGACTGAAAGCTCAAGGTTCACGCCCACGCGGAAGCTGGGGACCAAGGTGATCTCGAATCGAAGGCGAGAAGGCTGGCAGCGACAGGTAGGTAGACGAGAGAACCATGGACGAGCAGCCTGTGGTCGAGCAAGAGAACGATGTGGACGACTCGGGTGAGATGAGCGATCGTCTGAAAGACCCTGCACTTTCAACAGGCGACGCCGAGCCGGGGGAGTTTGACCCCGAGCAGTTTGCGTCGCTGATGCAGAAAGAGCTGATCGCGTACAATTTCTCGTGGGACCCGCTGCTCAAGGCGCTGCAGGCGCTCGGGATGTCGATGGCGCGCCAGCAGAAGGCGCAGAAGAGCAACAACGACTCGGTGGAGGAGATCCACGACCAGGTTGGCTCGCTTCGGAATCAGTTGAGCCAGGTGCAGAGCGAGAAGGACGCCATGGGGACCACACTAGCGGCGCTGAAGGAACAGATGGAGCCGATGCAGGGTCAGATGGAGAAGCTCCAGCAGGACCACCAGGGACGCGACTCGAATGCAGCAGACCAGCAGAACAATGACTCTGGAACCAACTCTTCAAAAGGCGATGATGATGATGGGAACCCAGTGTCGAGCGACAGCCAAAATCCGTTCGTGACGACAAAGGATCTCGTGAAGGCCAAGAAAGATCTGTCCAAGCACCTGAGGCGATCGCTGACCGAAGCGTTTGGAGATGAGGTCAATGACGACGACGCAGAGAACGGCGACGAGGAGGAGCATGAGGGAGCCAACGGAGCAGGCGATAACGCAGGAGAATCAGACGGAAACAATCCGACGGGCGAAGGCGAGAACAAGAAGAAGACGTGAACCGGTTTCAAACGTCCCGGCGCGCCGCTCGCCTCAGATGCCTTTGTGAAACAGGAGATCGCGCGCCTCGAGCAGCTTCAAGTTGCGCTGAACGACAAACTCGCCGCGCACGACCTGCAACTCGAGTCGCTTTTGGGAAAAATGGGCGATCTGGATGCGAAATCCGATGAGCTTGCGTCTCATTTGGGAGTAAACGACGGAGGAAACAAGCTGCAGACCCCACGCCGAGCTGCGACTTCTTCTGATACTGATGGTAATGGCTCTGGCGGACCGACTTCAGACGCGCTCTTGAAGGAACTCAGTGAACTAAAGGCGGTCTATGATGGGCTGCGAGAGGTGGAGCTGCGTCTCACGGGTGCTGTTCGACGCCTCGGGATGGTTGAGGAGGACGTCGAGCGCCTGAACAATTTGTCTGCGATCAATGCGTCCGAGATGAGCTCAGCTGCACGTGCCGCAGCAATCGCAGCAGCGAATGGTGGTGGTAGCAATGCGAGAGTGAAGAGCGAGAGCGACGACCTGGGCAAGTCGAGGAAAGATATCTACGCCGAGATCGCGAAACTGACTGCGCATCTTGGAAACCTGCAGTTGTTGCCATCGCACCACACGAGAACTTCACGCAGAAAGTGGAAGACCGACTCGAAGACGCGCGCGAGATGACCGCAGAGGAGCTGCTGCGCATGAAGAAAGAGCTCGCAGACCAGCTCAAGATCAAGATCGACCTGGCGCTGCGTGAGCTGCGCTCCGAGCTCATGCTCTCCCCCACGGACACGGGCGACTCGACCGCGATGGCACCAAGCCCGTGATGTGCGTCGCGTGCAGCCGTCCTGTACCAGTCTCGGGTCTGATCCGCGAAGCAGGCTCGCTGCCGCCAGCTGAGCTGCAAGCGGAAGCGCACAGCCCGCCGCACAACCACAGCCCGCAGCCAGACTATGTAAGTGGTTGGCTATCAGCACGCTCTGGGTTCGTGTAGTTAGTATGATGCGGGAGTGGAGTGAAGTACTGACCTGGGTGTATTGTGCTGTATGATGCAACTTGCCACATGCAGCCGGACTGTGAGCGCACTGACGACGAGTTTGTGTATCGCGCTGGGTTCCGAATGCCTGCGAACGACAGGTGAGGAAGGACGGAAGAGGCTGTAGCATCCTTGCGCTATGTTGTTACTGCAGTGCTAACCCAGGGTCTGGCTGCTATGTCTTTGTTTTTGCAATACTGAGCAGGAAGACCATGACGCTGCCGTTCCTGTCGGCCAACATGCGCAACAAGATGGTGCTGAACAAGCCCGAGGGCAGGCGGAAACGCCCCGCGCGCCAGAGCCACAACGTCAACCGCGTCGACACGGTCATCCGAGAGGTGCGTTCGCAGTTTAGAAATGATGTGGTGAGCCTCACTCACTGGTCTCTAAAGGCTGACGTTACTTGAGTGTTTTCCGTAGGCGATGGAGCTCGACCGGTCTTCGCGTCTGCGGGGCCACGAGCCGCAAACGTAGTTGCTGACGCGACTGGCGCGTGGGTGGGTCAGTTCTCACAGGAGTACTCATGGCCCACACGCTCTACGTCACGATGGGCTAAGCGAATGCATCGTATAACTTCCTTTGTTTTGCTCGTCGATGGCTCTTCTTGCTTGACCAATAGAATAGAAATGGGCTCATGCGGCGCGGCGCGGTGCGTGGTGGGGTGGGGTGGGCGACCAGGAGAGAGGTCGCTGCTTGCCAGCACCGCAAGCAAGCAAGCATGCAGTTTTTCGGTTGCAGAGTTGCAGAACCAAGAGCTGAGCTGAATTGCTGAGTCACTTTTGCCTCTGATACAAACAAACAAACAGAGCCAACACGAGATCTCAAAGCTGGATTTTGTTTTGGGTGCTGCGAAAGAAAGAATTGCGGTGAAGAAAACGAGCGAGCCCATCATCATCATCATTTGCCTTGCAGCAGCATCATCATCGCGAAAATGCAGAAGAACCGCCTAGGAACCTTGTTGTTTTGTTTTGTGCTGACAACGGATATAAACACAAGCTAAAGCGTACTTAAGAGGGAATACTGTGGTTCTAGATCGTGGTGAGACCCATTCCTGGACACAAGCTGGCAATTTGACACTTCCTCTTTTGAGGAGGTGCCAGCATTTCGGTGGTGGCGTCATCCTCTGTCCTTCGGCTGCTACCTCTTCGGTACCGTAAATGGTCGAATGGGTTGAATGTGAGGTGAGTTTAAGCCTCCGCTGCTGAAACGCTGCGATGCATGTTCCATCCATCTAATACAGTGGAGGCTGCATCAAAGAAGTCCCAGTCTGTCGAGCTCCTCACTCACTCACTTGATCGCTCATTTCGACATTTGACAACCCGCGTGGCGCCAGTGCAAAGAGAAGAAGAAGGAAGAAGGCAAGGAGCGAGACGAAAGGAGCAAAGGGAATGGTGGTCGGTGGACAGCTCCAGCAGCAGCAGCGTCCAGATCCGTTCGCTCAGTTGCTCTTCGCCAGTCAAGGTATGCTATTATCGCTATTGTTATTGTATGTGTTGTGTGTGTGTGTTACTAGCATGCATGTTGTGGGTGCATGGTGGGTGGAATGTGCACAGAGGGTGTTGTCTCTGTGTGTGATCACTCGCTCATAGTATCCAATCTGCCGCCCAAGATGGCATCCAGCTCCTGATTTATTTGGGAATTTGGCTGAGCAAAACGAGCTAATTTTCTGCCCTGTCTCTTCTTGCCTTCTGTCAATTGACTTGATTTTCGATGAACCGACTTGAAAGCAGGGGATGGGATTGCACACACACGCACTCCGCAACGCTTGATTTGATTTGCCAACGAGCAATCACTCACTTCACAGATATGGTTACCCTAACCGTACCTAATTCTCTCACCTAACCCACACTTCCATTTCTTTGCATTTGTTGCTGGATACAGTGCCAAAATGTATACACCTTTCGTTTTCGCATCGTTTCTTATTCAGGCAAACACTGAAAAAGTCCCAAAGTCCAGCAGCTGCTCTTCCATGCAAAGTCCAAGTCTAATCGGTTTAGAGGCTGAGACGCTTTTCCACTGATTGATGAGCGAAAGTCTCAGCTTCTTAAGCGATTAGACTTTGAAGTTGTATGGTCTAGACAATTTCGCGCGAGACGCTCCATATGTTTAGCCCCTAATAAGGAGTTTTACAGAAAGACAACCTTTAGAGCTTTGCCTCATTTATGCGATATGCGAGGATGGGCGCATCTCTAAATTGATAAACCCAACCCTCCTCCTCCTTTTTTTTCCCATTGTTCCCTCCAATCCCCCTTCTGTGCACACAACACAACAACAACAGCAAAGCAAAGCAAAAGCAAAGCGCAGGCCAAGTGGCGGAAGAAGGCAAGCAAGCGAGCGGCGCATTTGCACGACGCGAAGCCCGCTCTGTTACATAATCAGCCGTCGCAGACCGAGAGAGACGACGATCGCTCGCTCGGCATCTCGCTCTCCTTCACACACGCGCGCGCGCTCTCACATACCGACGGGAGTCTCCATCTCATCGTGAGTTGTTTGTTGCCTGCATTCGTTCTCTCTCTCTCTATTTCTCTCTGTGCTGCTGCTGCTGCTGCGTGAAGTAACAAGCGCTTGTTTGCTTTTGTGTGGCAAGCGCAGTGTCCAGAGCGAAAACAAGAACAAGCAAGCAAACAAGCAAGCGCAACAATAACATTGTTGTTGATCCACACACACGCGCGGCGAATTAAAGCAGCGAGAGTGTGTGTGTGTGTGATATCAGCCGGCCATTCCGCATTCCACCCCGTCGAGCGCGATAGCCCGCCGAGAGAAAAAAGGCGAAGAAGAAGAAGAAGCGGTCGCGGACCTTCATGGGATGCGCGAGCAGGATTTGGACAGGACCGACTACTCTGTGACCAGCAGCACGACACCATCCAAGAGCAGCAGCGTTAGCGGTCGAGCGGGTTGCGGCGCGATCGCGGAAGAATTTGGCGGCGGCGGATTACAAGAAGACCCGGAGCTCGACTTTGAAGAGGAGTGCGCGGACAGCGACATTTTGGACGACCCGGACGGCGAGATGACGATTATGAACGACGACGACGACGAGCTCGCGGACGACGACGAAGAGGAGGTGATGGAGCACTCGATCTCGTTCCAGGTGAGCCGCGCGACCGTCACGCGCTCGGGCTTGCTCCCGTGCTGTGTGTTTGTCGGACGCGTGACGTGGGGCACAGCGGACTGGGAGATCTACTTTGGCCAGAAGCAGCTGCTGCGTCTGCACATCAACCTCTACATCCACCAGCTCATGTACCGCCACAAGCTCATGCGCGACGTGTCCCTTCCCTGGACGATCTGGCGGGAGAAGCGCGCTGAGCGCCGTGTCGCGGACGTGCACATCGTGCAGCATTACATCCGCACGCTGCTCAAGGACCGCGATTTGCGCAACTCGGAGCCGCTGCTCGCGTTCCTCGAAGTGTCGCCGTCGCGCGCGATGTCGCGCTACGGACCGAGTCTGAAAGAAGGATATGTGCACATGCGCATGAACGGACCGTTCCAGCTGCCGCTGTACACGTGCTTTAACCGCACGATCGAGAGTCTGTATCGTCATTTGTACCGCACGTGGATGCGTATCGCGTACGTGTCGGCGGTCGTCGGAGTCATGGCCCCGCTATTCCTGATCATCATCACAAATTTAGGAACGTTCTTCAGTCCACAAAAGCACCTGATCAGCGACAACGGCGACAGCGTCTCGACCAAGCTCAACGTCACGGGCGTGTTCGTCGGTCTGTTCAGTCTTGCAGGGATTATATTCTGCGTTGGGTTCGTGTACAAGTTCTTCGACCATCGTCTCGGTGTCATTCGGCGGTGGGTTGTGCTGAAGCCGTCGTGTTTTGCAGCGTACCGGAATCGGTCAGACCGCGAGCCAAGTGAGGTGTTTTTGTTCGACAAGTCGTTCGCAGCAACGAAAGGAAGCTACCGTCAAGGCGTCTCGTGGATGCCCAGTGGGCTCGTCGTTGGCAGCAAAGCAGGTTTCATTGAAATCGACACCGGCCACTACTACACGCGCCTGACTGCGTTCATTGCGTTAGCGCTCGTGTGCTATGGCATCATGGAGATGTCAAGCTTGGCGTACGACTTTGAAGAGGTGAATATTCCCGTGACAAATGGTGTGTCGATCTCGAGCGTCGCTGAGATGTCGAACTGGACATCAACCACGCTGGAAGAGGAGCGGTATTGCGGCTACTTCTTCGAAGTTCCAGAGGGAAAGAGCATCTACGCGCGTCCAATTGGCCCGGAAGCTATCGTTTCGCAGCTGCAGCTCCCAACGAACAACACGTACAAGAGTAACGTGAACTACTTTTGGCAAAGTAGCGAAGTGGCGTACAACCTGGGTGTCATCACGAACAGCATCGGATCAGGACGGATCGTCGGCGTGTCAAAGAAGGTGAATCCAGCGACCGACGTCTTTCTCCCGTCGAATTATGCGTATGAAATCGACAACGTCGGCAACATCACAATCAACGGGCTCCAAGGGACGAATCTGTTGCAGTTTCATGCAATAAGCCACTTCTGCGAAATCCCCATTAAAGTCGCGCCTGTGAACTGGAGCACGCTGTGGAGGTACCTGCTGCTTTTGTTCGTCGGAGGCATTGTGGCGCCATCGTCCGGTCTTTTAGTGAACTACATCATCACGTACTTGGGCTTGTGGCATGCGCACGTCCGCCGCGACCACTGGTATCGATGCGTGCGGAGATTGCAGAAGCTGAAGCGTCAGGAAACAGAGTACCGGTACCACTCGTTCGCGCCCGAACGCGTCAGTAGCCTCGGCGAAGCCTTCCAGAAGAACCACATGACCAGCTTCGCTAAGCTAGGCGCTATTCCTGCTGCTGTTTCCGGTACCAAGTCAAGGCAAAATTCTGATTCGGACAGCTCGGACATTGATAGCAAGGGAAGCACCCAGTCAGGAGGCTCGTACTCAGCAGTTCCTGGACCGCCGAGTGCTGTCGCGTGGCATGTTGACGGGGAAGACACGTACGAGGCGATGTACAAGGCAATCAGCAACGCCAAGTACGAAATCCTGATAGCTGGATGGTGGGTCTGTCCCGACGTCTTCCTTTTGCGACCTGGTCGCAAGTTGCCCGAGAGAGGAGGTGACGACGCGAAGAAAACAAACGAAACACAGCTGCGCAATTTGCTGCTGTTGAAGGCGCAGGCAGGAGTGAAGATCTACGTGCTCATCTATCGCGAAGTGAAACTGGCGCTGACGTTGAACAGCAGCTACAGCAAGCGCAGTTTGCTGGTTCACCCGAACATTCGTGTTTTGCGCGACCCCATTTTCCAGATCCAGAGTTTGGGTTTCTGGTCGCACCACGAGAAAATTGTGTGCGTTGACCAGTCTTTGGCGTTTGTCGGTGGACTCGACTTGTGCTTCGGTCGCTACGACCACAGCGGACATCCTCTCAGCGATCCAGGTGGTGACAAGCTTCAAGACCAGACGTGGCCGGGAAAAGACTACTCGAATCCGATCATCAAGGACTTTGTTCGCGTCAATCAGCCCTTCGAAGACCTGATCGACCGACCATCGCAGCCTCGAATGCCGTGGCATGACGTCCATTGCAGTGTGTCCGGACCTCCTGTGCAAGATATCGCTTACCATTTCATCCAGCGCTGGAACTTTGTTTGCTCAAAGAACGATTACCAGCTGCGAACTGGGTGGTGCATCTGCCTACGATCTCGGCGATTCAAGTTTCTCCCGAAGTGCCTTGTCCCGATGGATTTTAACGGCTGGAAGCTGCGGTATCCATCGTCGGATACTTCGCTGCAAACAGTCCCGTCAACGGCGATCCCGCTTGCGCATAACGACTCGTGTGACATTGAGCCGTTCGATGTCATGGCGCCGAACATCATGCCGACTAACTTCTCGCCTGGATTTATGGCGCCATGGGGAAATGGTAGCGGCGGCACCACATCCTTTGGCTCAGACATCCCGCTGCAGGCTGGTCCTCCACTGTCTGAAACTCTAGGGGAGACAGAGATTCTGCGAGCTCAACGTGGAGAGTCCATCCTTCAAGTGTTCCACCCGAATGCCAAGATCTGTAATGTTCAGGTGTGTCGATCAGTGTCGATGTGGTCAGCCGGTGTGCCAACTGAAGCGAGTATCCAGGAGGCGTATATCGATATCATCACGAAGGCGAAACACTTCATCTACATTGAGAACCAGTTCTTCATCTCCGGTGTGAACTCGAATGGCGTCGTGAGCAACCGCATCTTGCAAGCGCTTGTGGACCGAATTGAGCGTGCTGTCAAGGCGAACGAAGTGTTCCGAGTGTATGTCGTGATGCCGTTGCTGCCAGCGTTCGAAGGCAACATTCGAAGTGAGGAGCTGACGAACCTTCATGCAGTGATGCACTGGCAGTTCGCGACGATCAGTAGAGGCAAGTACAGTCTCTTCGCGGCGTTGGAGAGTGTGACTAACAAGCCGGAGAACTACGTTTCGTTCTTTGGGTTGCGGAAGTACGGGATTCTGCCGAACGGGTGCGTGTCGACGGAGCAGATTTACATCCACAGCAAGCTACTGATCGCCGACGACATGTATGCGATCCTCGGAAGTGCGAACATCAACGATCGCAGTATGATGGGGGACCGTGATTCGGAGATTGCTGTGATCATCGAGGACATGCAATTCCAGGATGGCGTGATGAACGAAAAGCCGCATCGTCGTGGAGTAGTTGTGAGTGCGTTGCGGCTGCAATTGTTCCGAGAGCACCTTGGACTTGCCGACAGCGACGACTCTGTGCTTGACCCGACTTCGGAGCACACGTGGCTTCAGATCAGGGGTGTGGGACAGCAGAACACCAAAATCTACGAGACAGTGTTCGACTGCGCGCCGTCGAACAAGATGCGCGCGTTTACGAGTTTCCAGAACATCGAGATCTCGCAGATCTACGAGAACCAGCGTCTGAACGTTCTGAAAGTTCCTGGACGTCACCACGTGTGGGATAAGGAGAACCTGAAAGAGGGCGATTACTCGCCGTGGACCGACGTGAATGGCGTTCCGATCCCTCCAGAAAAGTTCAACCTGGAAGAAGATTACGTGCTGGACAATGTCAAGGACAAGAAGAAGAAGCATCTGTTCTCGATGGATAACGATGGGTGGTGCTACGCGCGTAACTTCTCGGTTTTCCAAGAAGTTCGAACGGGCAAAACAGATTTCAAGAAGCGTGAGAAACTGCAGCACTTCATGACCGACCGTCTCATGGCTCAAGTGCGTCGACGTCGCTGGGTGAAGAAGGGCACAATGGCGCTCGCGGCGATGTCTCGGTACAGCTCGGTCTCGGAGAGTGACGACGAAGAACACAACCGCTTCATCTCGCTGTGGCGACGTTTCCAGAACGGCGAGTTCAGTCGTGCAAACTCGCTGACGTTGCCGCCACGGGATCACTCAAGACGCCCGTCGATTTCGTCGTCGGCTGTGATGAGTGGAGATGCATCATACCCAAACTCGCCGATGATGTCGAGTTTCCGCAGAACGCCATTGAGCCCGATGTCCACAATAGGCTCGCGCCGGAACTCGTTGGTGCATGGGAGAAATGGCATCAACACACGAGCCAGTACGTTTGGTGGAACCAACAACAGCGTGATTGGTAATTCGCACGAATCCGACGCGCGCCTCCAGGATCAACATCACGAAGACCGAGGCAGCGTGGAGGCGGTCGGCAAGGGACTTGGCCAGTCGCTCCGGAAATGGTACTCAGCAGTGGATTTGGATTTCGGAAGACGCTCGAAGTTCAATGCTGAGTATTTCGACCAGGACAGCCTCACCCACACACCTCACATCATCGGAGACGAGCCGTTGCTCGAGTCTGGTCGCGGGAGCTTGCGCAGCATCAAGAGCGGTCACGACGAAGAAGACGAGCGCGCGAGCAATGAGCTGGGCGAGTGCCAGATCGGCCACGTGCAGACTGCTGCGACGGTGCCCAAGGAAGGAGAGACGCGTGCGCGCCTGCAGTTGTCGGAGATCCGCGGTCATTTAGTGGAGTTCCCGCTGGACTTCTTGGTTGAGGAAATTTTGAAACCTTCCATCATGCCAAGCGACATCCACATCTAAGAGGAGCGCGTTTGAAAATGTCAAAGCTGAGCGAGAGAGACAAGAGAAGAGAAGAGAGCGAGCAAGGCGCCGTTTTTGAGTGATCCTCCCTTTCATTTACGAGAAGGAGAGAAAGAAGAAACAAGGAGCTGCCAAAGAGAGCAGAGCCGCCCATGAGTTGTCGTAAGTTATAAATGCAAATGTGTGTGTCAATTTTTTCTTTATTGCTGTGATTTGGATGCCGTCTCGCTTTCATTGGCGCTGCGCTGCGCTGTGCGATCCTTTCGAATGCAGACACCAGCATGTTTGATGGAGACTGGCGGTGGCTGCAACATTTGACAAGCGCCGAACGACTGCAGTACTACAGTATTGATTATCATGAAGCTTTGCACCACCTCCGCGGCAGGTGAGCGAGTTGAGCGAGCGGACAGGCAAGGCGTTGGTAACGAGATTACCTTTGAGGCTGGGAGTGATCTGTTCCACCTGCATCACTTCTCCACCATTTTCGCCCACAGAGTATGATTGAAGGACGACTACACAGAGACACGAGAAACGAGACCCGAACTCACTGACTCGAATGGATCTTCAACAAATCGCGCACTCCAGTGTGAACATGTGGGGCCATCCATCGATGTACTAAGTACGATATTATGCGGGCGGGTGTGGATACAGTCAGTCAGTCGTGGGTGTGTCCACGCCAGTACTCATAATCAAGCACGACCCACACGAGGCAAGAACAAAGCAAGAGAGAGAGAGAGAGAGAGAGA
>JAADVK010000246.1:0-34424 GCA_023334975.1 Globisporangium sylvaticum
AAGTCTTCCAAGAAGAAGGTGGCGGTCTGCGCCTGGTCGCAGGGCGTGGCCAAGGGCGAGGGCGAGCCGAAGAAGCTCGGCGACGGACCGTCCGGCACGCTCTGCCAGTACTCCGCCTCCAGCATCCAGATGGTCTAAGCTGCTTGTGACTGCTAAGAGTATAATTTCGTTGTAGATTTCCCACCAGCTCGCACAGTAGCGAGTTCATATATCGTTTTAATGCAGACCAAGAAGAGAGAATTACCTGGTTGAAGATTGTGGGCTTTGAATTCCTGGTTTGCTCATTTGCTCGATTGCGCAAGGTGTTTCAAATCGAAGTGTCTTGTCAATCAACGGGTTGATCTTCCAGTCTAGGGCAGCGTCTCGTTTATGCGCAGTCGAAACGCATGAACCATCACTCCAACTTTCGGTGATACTGGAACAGTATATTACATTCCTAAATGACATTTTGAACCAGAGTATACTATATGTGCTAACAGACAAGTAGAGCTGTACAGCCTCTTTCATGTCCTCACCGTTACTGTACCGTACAGTACATCTCCTGAACGCTTGGACTTGACTTCCTGTTTGATTGGGCAAGTCCTGGAGGATGCGGATCAAACAGGCAGCAAAGAGCAGTCTGCTAGCAGTAAACGGCTACTGGCGAGTGGCGGCAAGCGCATACTTCGCACATTTTGCTCTACGGCAGACGAAGGCTGCATCCTCACTACGTCGGCGGCTCTACGATAGAGTTGACCGAACGATTGTGGGTCCCTCCTAGCTCCAGTGATGACGGCGCTGTAAATACAGCACGATTTCGAATTCAATCGATAGCAATGGCCTTCTTCAGTTGTTGTTGGAAGTTCAAAGCCAGCGCATAGACCGGTATGGGGTATGGGGAGGACTCCGCCTCGGGTCTCTGTGCCATACCAAGTAGTGCTGGACAGCAAACGCGGTTCATTGACTACTCAAACCGAGGCAAAGCGGAAAGAAACCACTAACTAGTTGCATTCTTCTTTGCTGGGTTTCGCGCTCTTCGGAGTGAGATTTCCTACGAACAGAACCCTAGCGAGTGCCTCCGCCTCGCAGTTATTCGTTCGCTCTTGCTTCAGTAACTGCCGATGGTTGGGTATCTCCGAGTGCCCCCGAAGTAGGTCGAAGAGTTCCATCTCGAGGCAGGATCCCCGAGTCCAAGTAGCAGCTCGGGCGGATCAGACGCTGCTCGTTGATCAAGATCTCCATACTCAGGTTGTTTCGCATCAGACACCGTGCGCGAACCGGGAAGTCGAGCAGTAACTCGATGGGCAAGCGGTGGTACTCGCCGTGCTCCAGACCATGGAGCCCGTTGCCCTCGGCATCGTACGGAGTCGTTTGCCTTCGCCTTCGAAGCAGGTACAAGTAGAACGCGAACCCTTTTGCCACGAGGTACACTGCCGCGGAGAGCGCACTGAAGCCGATGACCTCGAAGAGCGGGTTGTACACGATCAGGAACACGTTGTAGGGCGTGCCGTGACGGAAGTCGAGTGCACCGTCGAAGACGCTGGCGTGGGCGATGTACCCAGGGAACCCCAGGTAGTCGTACACGCGCTGGTGCTCGCCCTCCCACTTTGTGTCGAGGATGTGCGCGATCTCGAACGATTTCCACATGGTCACGCCCACGCTGATGAGCATGATCTCGAGCGGGCTCACGAACGTCCGCGACGAGACAAAGTAGGCGAACTCCCCGCCCAGCACAAGTCGAAGGACACGATGACCAGCACGACCGAGCGGATACTGGACATCACTGCCCGGATCTTGGATGACTCGAGTAAACTCCAGCTCCAGACGGTGGTGTTGGGCAGCACGAGCAGCTACGAGAGCATCTGGCTGGCGACGATGAGTACCACCACGAGCCAGTGGTTGTAGATCGAGCAGTGCGCGACGCCTTCCAAGTAGTTATCGGTGGAGTCCAGCTGCGACGCCTGACGCAGGAACTCGGCCGCCTGCATGGACGACGTGCTCTGCGCTCTCGACACTTTTTGGACGGTGCAACCTCCTGCGGTCGGCTGGATGGACGATAGACTCGTGCCGGTGGTGATGCGGAAGGACTGGAGCGTCGGCTTGGACGTCCGGTGACTCCGGTTGGAGCTCTGCTTGGCGATGATCTTCCTGCACTGCGGCCCTAGCACCCACTTGACGGACTCGCACCCTGCTCGGAGGTAGATGAGCAGCGCCATGACGTCCATCATGATCATGATCGAGTAGAGCGGTCCGGAGCAGCTGAAGTTGGTGTTCACGTGGCCCGTGGCGACCAGCGCGCCGTTTGCCCCCGTGTCCTCCACGGTGAAGTAGCTGTGGCTGTTCTGCCGGATGCCGAAGCGCATGCCCAGGATCTCGAACGTGTCTGCCGAGAGCCACACGCGCGTGCGCAGCATGTCGCGCACTTTCGGGTTCGAGATACCGACGAACTCGCTGCGGAAGCTGTTGGGGCTCGCGCAGCCGTAGATCGTCGTGTGGTAGACGCCGAGGGTCTCGTTGGGCCAGATGAAGCCCTCGAGACACACCATCTTGTGCAACGGGTAGCTCCGGCTGACCATGTCGAGGAACGTCGTGAGCTCTTTCTCCTCCGTGCTGCCTTCCTGCGCCAGGTCGCCGATGTTCACGGTGATGTCGGGGAACATGTACCGGTTGAGAAAGTCGGTCGAGATGTGGTCCTGGCAGATGGACGGCTGCTGCGACGGGAAGAGCAGCTTGCAGCACGTCCAGACGATCGAGTCGAGCCGCACGGTGCTGGCGGCGATGATGTTCTGCGTCGTGAGCCTCGCGGCGCCGTGGCCGAACGTGCAGCTCGTCCCGAGCACGAGCACGACAAAGCCGCCGCCGCTGTCGAACGCCGTGAAGTTGTCGCATGTAGACAGGAAGTGCGGCCAGGAGGACATCGCGCTCTCGGATTTCGTGAACTTGGAGCTCGTCGCCACCATTGGCGACTCACGCAGAACGCCGTATGTCACTGTTCGGAACGAGTTCGAGTCCGACGGGCCGACATACCGAATCTTGTAGTCCAGGTCCAGGATTAGCAGCACGAGCAGCACGAGCAGGACGGCGGTGTAGAGAAGCAGCGGCAGGTGCAGCTTCATGGGTGAGCGGGCCACCATTGCCATATCCGTCTTCTACTTGTGCGGTCTGCTGTGGAGGTGGCGGGAGGGTCTTCAGCAGGCCGTAGGCGCTGGTTCTGGGCTGAGACGGCTCAATAAGTATATCGCAGCAGCACTTCACCGCGTCAACTCAACGAGCCAGCCTGGTGATGGACTCCCACAGCCCAGAGTGCCCACCGTGACGTGGGGCTTTAGATAGATAACTGGGACCGATTGCAGTGTGAGGATGAGGTTTTCTATTGTGAGCTTCAGTTTTGTTTGTTTGTCGGCTTTTTCTATTTGAGCCTCGCGCTCAAAGTGTTCATGCCCCCTAAAATATCGCGTAACACCAGCAGCTCAGAGAGCAAACGGAGGCGTGACGCGCGTTGCATGTTCGTAGAGGACAAAGCAAACTTCATTAATCGCACACAAGCCACTCACTACTACACTACAGCACACTACACTACAGCACGCACAGAACGACACCACTGCCACACCAACACCTAGAATCCTAAATACACAGCTACCGTAGTTTTACAGACGCATATACTCTCTCTCCTACAAGCTTCCGTTTGCTTGAGACTGAGGAGTTTACTGGTCGAAGCGCGGTCGCTTGGTCGGGAACAGTGGCAGCGGCAGCGCCGTGGGTGATCGGCCTCGCAGACTCGGGTCGTCGCTCACGACGCGACGCAGGGCCACTGGGCCACCAAAGGACAACGGGTTGAGCGCTCGCATCGATGGAGACCCACTGCTCGACTGTGGAGACGTGTGCTGCTGCTGTTGCTGGTTCTGGTTCTGGAGGAAGAGCGGCGTGAGCGACTCGGAGTGCTGCATCGCCCAGGAGAACTCGGACCGCAGCATGCCGCAGACCTGGCAGCTCTCGGGGAAGTTCTGCGCGCGACAGATGCGGAAGTGGCGCAGCAGGTGCTTGGCCTGCGAGCAGGACGCGTGGCAATCGCCGTCACCCAAGAAGCACTCCTGGCAGTGGTCGAGCACGCCGCGCGCGATGCTGCAGTTGGACACGTTGCAGACCACGTCGCCCTTGCAGCACTCGCGCGCGTGGAGCAGCAGCGCGAGTCTCGCGGCGAGGTCTTTCACCTGGTGTGCGTTCTGCGTCTGCGCGGCGAAGCGGCTCTGGATCGAGGGTAAGCGAGGCACTGGTGTGGCAGCACTAGGGCTCTTGGAGTCCTGGAGCGATGCTGCAGAGTCGCTGAATCGTCGGCTCTCCGTCGGGCTCAGCTGTGGCGCCGAGGTGAGTTGGAGCTGGTGCATGCCTTCAATCGGCGTGCGCGGCGCCATGGGCAGTCGGAAGCCCATCGAGAGCTGTTCGGACTGCATCAGCATGTGAGAGCTGAGGTTCGGTCGGCGGATGTTCATGGTCGAGTGCACTGGCGGCAGCTTGTGCGTCATCAGAGGCTGCTGGCTGGAGGTGGAGCTGCTGATACATTGGGTCAGGGTCTCGGAGATCGCCATTGCTGTTGCTGTTGTTACTGCGGTGTGACTTGTGGTGGTGGTGATGAGCTAAATGGGACTCGATGTCGCTGTGGCGTGGTGAATTCGGGAATGATCTATCCCACCGAGCAGGTTGATCGCTTTGAGCTTGAGCACGAGCAGGAACGAGTATGGAAATCTGGGTGAGCGGCCTCCCGCTACAGGGGCACAACGAGAGGTTGACTTAACTGGATCTTCCTTCGTATAGGGATCCTCCCATGCGCTCTCTTCCCGCCCGTCTCTGCTGGAATTCATGTGGCTCACTGGCCCCAGATGGCGCGGATCCCGTGGCGAATGTCTGAATGGACGTCAACGAGTGTGCCTTTTCCCCCACGCAGCGCTCTTCTACTTGGTTTACTTGATGATCCCTTCGTTTATCAGGAGCTCCGGTTCAGAACTGTACCGGTACAAGGAGACACACACACACACTCATAAGAGTATCACGTGAGCTGAACCGAAAAATACTTGTCCGCGCCTCTGCATCTCGCTGGTCAACAGCTCAGGAGGCGTCCAGCTGATCAAACAGTCGACCAGTCGACCGGTCATGGACACCTGGGAGCTGGTAGTTTGCTGAAGCCATGTCACGCGTGACTGGGGCCAGCTGGGGGACCTGAAACTTTGATGTGCGCCGTGCGAGCCAAGCATCAAGAATCCAGACGGCGTGTTGAATGTTTGGCGCTGCTACCAACCGGAAAGGCCATGGCGACGCCACCACACAGAGCAAATCCCATCGATTAGCACGGTGAGCAATGGCACTGGAATGGACATGGTGCAAGTCATAACATAGCAGGAATCCAGTCGATTGCTCCCTTGCGCCAAGGTAGAGCGAGTACTGTGTTGGAGGTCCGCTATCCTACTGCATGCATTGGTCACAAAGGAAACACATCGCGAAAGCGATGCGGCTCTGGTAATATAACGGCACAGTGGTGTTTGTTTGTGTAGTGGTAGTGGCACCGAGCAGGCGGGCGTGGAGCCATGTGTGTTTGCAGAAGGCGACGTCCAATCTTGCTCTCTCCTTCTTTCGCTGTCTGTCCCCAGTGCGGTCTCTGCGCGAGGCGCTCTCGGGCCACAAACTCTCGAGCCATCTCAGCGTAGAAGAGTTGGGAGGAATCACTTGAAGCAGCATCTCTTCATATAAAAAGCCGCGTGAGTTAACAGAAAGTCATCATATTGGCTGCGTCGCTGCCTTCCTTGGCGTTGAACTGTATTAATAGTGAGGTAGATGATTGGGCGGCCGGCCGGAAAGGCGGGCGAGTGTCCTTTGCGCGACCGAATCGCTAGTA
This sequence comes from Globisporangium sylvaticum, assembly GCA_023334975.1. Classification (NCBI taxonomy): domain Eukaryota; phylum Oomycota; class Peronosporomycetes; order Pythiales; family Pythiaceae; genus Globisporangium; species Globisporangium sylvaticum. Next base: position 5,867 of record JAADVK010000246.1, read on the forward strand.
GAGTTTTGGCGGATTCTCTAATCGGAGGCGGCCATCGGACGGGTGGGTGCCTGCCTCTGCAGAGGCGTCGTGGCTCCCACGTGTGGTTCACAGAAGAAGAGACGAGCGCCTGCTGATGATTCCGCTTCAGCTACGCGGCGTGGTCATCTCTGATCTCTATCATGCCATCGTCCACGTTGAAGAGCTCTTTTTTGGCTGTGAGGCAGTGTCCGTCCGTCTCCATCAAAAAAAGGAGAAAGATCGAGGCAGTTCTATGTTCTGACTCTCTTTCTGAGTTTTCTCAGGTGCGAACGTAGCGACGTGGAATCAGGCGTCAAGAACGCACCTAGAAAATCGTAGTTAAGTGAGTGACGTTAGTGGGTTTTGCTAGATTAAGGTGTCCGGAATATTGTCGGTTTTTTGTGGGTACAAACCGACGGTTTTAAAGGAAGCCCATTTCTGTGCAAAGTAGCAGGAGTTCCTTTAAAACCGTCGGTTTTCTTAACAAAAGGTTTCCTCCCTTCTTTTAAGGAACAATTGTTCTTATCTCGTTGAAGTCCAAACGCTGCCTCGTCCACCATTGTCCACTATCGATTTCCAAAATAATTTGGACCAAACGCCATTTTCGCGATTCCAAAAATCGCTGTTCGGTCCAAATTATTTTGAATTTCCATAGTGGACAATGGTGGACGAGGCAGCGTTTGGACTCAGCGAGATAAGAACAATTGTTCTTAACGAAAGGGAGGAAACCTTTTGTTAAGAAAGAGCAAAACAGGAACGTTCCGATTATTTTCAAGTTGGTTAGATCGTTTTGGTTTTTGACCAGCTAGTCGGGTTTGGTTTCACACATTTCATTTCAGCAGACATCAGTTCAAATGCGGAATGCAATGCTCAACTGCGTGACTTGAACGCTGCACGCGAATGCCGCCAAGCGAGGATCGATGTATGAGCGAAGAAGCCCAATGGCCAGCTGTCCTGTTGCTGTTGTTGCTGTCGATTGAACGGAGAGTGCGCTTTATGCAGATCTGCCCGGAATGCGCGAGTGTGTATTTATAGCGCAACTGCAATCGTTTTACGCGCTCTGCAACCGACGGCTAGACTGCGGCATGCGCGCATTGTCCGTCCGCCCGTTCGCCTGTCTGGATACGAGAGGAGATGCTGTTTGGGAGAGCAAATAAGACCAAGATGTTGAGACCAGGATCCGATGCGTTGGAAGGCGGAGTCTCTCACTTGTATGCCAAAATGAAAACTGATATTGAGTTAAAAGTAGCAACATCATGCACACGAGCCAAGCTCGTGTCTCATACACCAGTCCCAGACCTGATCTCTCGCTCCAACTGCTGGAACTATACAAACTCCAGTACAAATGCACTGTTGACGTCTCAACCAGCGCCACACAGCACACCACACGAATTCCAACACAAGACTGCTCGCTCAACCCCACAATACAACAGCGCGCATGCTCCAGTGGTGATGGCGACATGCTGTGCGCGTCAAGAGCCCAAGTCTGAGCAGTGAGAGGAGACGGATTAGCGCAAACACTGTACGTCGACGAGAAGCCATGGCTCGACGGACGTCACGCGAGGTCTGCGCTCTGTTGTTAGCTATTATAACGGATAATGCCCGTGCTATGCTTACTGGTGCGCTCTTTGTTTACTTGCTGCACAGATGCAATCACCCGGTTATCGAGGAAGACGCGCAGCGAGCAGCGGCACCTCCTCGTGGAGCTCGAGCTGGACGACTCGGTCGTGATCGCACCAGTAGCTCGCTTCGGCGGTCATGCGCAGCAGCAGCGACACTCTTCTGCACAAATACACGCTCAAGGTCAAGGGAACCGGCGAGTGTCTGCAGCTGGCGCTTATGAAGCCGGGTCAAGTCGCCATTATCCGCGATATCCCGACGAGTATGCTGCGTTTCCTGATGCAGACGTGGTGTTCGATGATCCAACGGCGGCTCGCACAAGTGCGCGGCCTCAGCCCGCGAAAACCCGCGCATCTTACAGCGATAGCACAGTGTCGTCTCACAACGCGCAGAAGAAGCTCCTCAGTCCGTACAAGTTCAAACAGAAGGTGCTCAGTAGCCGGCATCAGTTGGGTCCAACACCCGCTCTAATCGACCACGAGGAACGCCGAGCTAGCCGTAACCCAAGGCCGACGCCAGAGTCGTCCCCGCTTACGCTGATCGCCAGCTCGCTTCGCCAGAACGCTCAGCTTCGCGACCAACTCGTGGCTCAGCTGCAACAAGAGGTGTCCAGCTGCTCTATGAACGCATCTCATCTCGACCGATCCTCGCCACCGCAGCTTTCGCCTCGGCTCGTGAAAATGCTCAACAAGCTTCGAAGCCTCTCGCTATCGATCGCGGAAATGCAGTTGTACTTTCGCAAGGAGATCCTGGAGAGTGCTGAACCCCCAGCTGCAATCGCGCATGTGGAGCGGGAGCTTCAGGCGCATCTGCTGCAAATGATCGCGTTGGATGTGGATTTCCTGTCGTGCTTTTCCCCGTTGATTCGGATATTCGACAGTAACGGAGTCAGTCTCGTCCGGAACCCGCTTGTCGAAGGGCTCTCCCTTGATTCGTCCGAGTTGCTGCTCTGCTCCTGCAATCATGTATCCTCGTCGTCGTATGGCAGTCCGGCATATTCGTCATCGTCAGCTGCGTCCTCGTCGCCGCTTTTCCAGCTACTTGTTCACAAACTGGAAGCGTTTGCGCTTTACATGCGGAGACATGTGCCAACTTGGCAAGTGTTGCCCCCGGATCGAGTGGCAGTGGCGTTATTGCATTTGATTGAGCTGGAAAATCGCGCCAACGCGACGAGGTTGCTGCCAAGTTACCTGCGTCCACCACCAGTTTCGAGTTCAAGTGTTCCTGCTTGGAGTCGGAATCAGCCAGCGCAATTTTCGGATCCGATTTCTCAAGTGCATCACCAACCTTCGTCTTGGACAGACTTTGCAGACGAAGAGGACGGCAGTGAGAAAGAAACTTTGCTGGTACGTCCTCGGTCCAGCTTCGTAGCTTGGGATGCTGGTGCTGTTCCCTCTCTTCCGCACATGCAGACGACAGTCGCCAATAAGCACCAAGAGTGAGAAACTATTGGAGATCCTGTGAGTTGCCGAAGAACTACATCAGCACAGCCAACGGAAGCTTCCATCCCGTCCTTAGCCGAAACGAAGCAGCAGAGCGTTGCAAAGGCATCCGCAAAGAAGCGAAAAGGATCCAGCTCCGAAGGAACCGTGCCTTTGATTTTGGCAAGAGGGAGGCAAGTTGAGTCAAACTCTCCAAGACTCGAAAAAAGCAACTCTCGCGGATCCAAAATGGAAACGAGTGACACAAAGTCAGGATGGGGTACTTGCCACAAGAGCGAAGCGATGGTGTCAGCAGATGAGAATGCTTCAGGCAGCATTGATACCCACGTTGAATGCCCTCAGGAGTCACTACAGCACGCTGAGCCAACGCGATCAGTCGACTGTTCAGCTGAGCTGGCGAAAGATGGCATCTACCCTGGCAATCACGAACTCACAACCAAATTGACAACCGACCATTCCCCTCGTCAGATGGAGTCAGAGGTAGGTGTTACTCCTGCCAAAGCATTCGAAATAGCGATCACACCGGATTCAAGACACGAACAATCTGCGTTGAAAGCTGCGTCAGAAGAACTGGTACCCCGGCGTCAGAGCAAAAACGAGTGCGAGGTGCTGACCTCTGGCGAATTATCTTCATCAGGGAGGGAAGTTCTGAAAGAAGATCGAACATATTCCGACCAATCCACAGAAGGTGCGCTTGTGGAAGGCAGTATGCAGCGAAATTCAGCACCGCTCGCTAGCAGCTCTGATCAAGCGGTGCTCGATGAGACGAGCTCACACCAAGAGAAAGTCCCAGACGATTCCCAGACTTCTGACGATGTCTTCGAAGAGAACGTATTTGAGTACTCGTCCGAGAGGACTCACTCGATGATTGCCTCCGCGCTGGACTTGCTGCCGTCTTTTAGTCACCTGGATTCGACTTCATCCTTGGCACCAACTATCGTAGCGGCTTCAAGCTCCTCACAAACGGTGTCTGACGCCGAAGAACGGATACAAGAGGACGAAATCAGTTTTGAAAGTGCCACAACATCGCATCCACTCAAAATATCCAAAGCCCTTGTCGTGTCTGATTTTGAGGACGCTCCAACTGACCAAGACGATCATGCAGCTGGTCAGGACTACCTACCAAGCTCAAGCAGAGAACCAGTGCTGGAGAAGATCTATTCTCTTTGCCGGGATGTCCAAGTTGCCGCGTTTGACATGAGCTACCATTTGACAACCTTGTGGCAAAAGAGCTCAAGCTTGAGAGTCCAGTCCGAAAACAAAGCGTACGACCCATCCCGAGCTCGTACGAACCTCCACTTTACCTGGAACGTGAGCTTAAAATGCTGCGGCGGTACTTTCGGCCCTGGAGAGACTTCGCATTGGAGCAATCGGAGTCTTGCATCGGAAACTGACGAGGCTGGAGAATGAGAAGTCCAATTTGACTGAAACCCAGCAAATGCTTCTAGAGACCCGCAAGCAGCGTTTGCACCAACTACAAGAACACGTAGCTCGAACGACGATCAAGGCTTTTATTGATGCGCGTCTCATCCACGTCAAATCAAGGAGAGAGAGACTGGAGCAGCTACGGGTGCAAAAGCAGATCATGGCTGAAAAAGACGAGCAGGAACGAATGGTCAGCGAAGACATCTCCGAGCGCGAGCGTATAGCACGCGTGGAGATGGATGCGCTTGGAAAGCTTCTCGAACGAGCGCAGCAAGACGTCGCCAGCCTCGCGATTCAGCAGAAACTCCTGATAGCTGAGAAAGAACTGGAAGCAGCCGCTGCCCGCAGAATGATCGAAGCCACACTTGCTGAGAAGAACCGGATGGTCATTTCGAAGTGGTTATCCCAGCAAATTCGCACCTCAAGGGCGAAAGCGAAATTCGAATGAGAAAAGGCGGAGCTCACCGTGCAGTGGGGGGTTGAGAAGCAGCGGCGACTTGAAATCGAGCGAGAAAAGGAGCTCCTCGAGTTGGAACGAGAAGAAGACAAACGATCCCGGCTGGTAAAGTCCAATCTCGCCTCTCTGCAGCACCGAAAATCGCAGATGAAGCAGCAAATGATCGCAGATAAGCGGCAGAGAGAAGCAGCGACCAGTACAGTCTGCTCCTTCGTGGAGCGCCGCATTCAAATCTCGCGCAGGAGGCTCGCTGCCGAACAGACTCGGCTTGAAGAAGAGAAGCAGCGGCGTGAGGAGGCGGAACTTCAGCAGGAGCTTCGAAAGTTCCTCGTCAGTACAACCATCGACACGAGGTTTGCCGCTGAGAAGCTTGCACATGCGAGCGTCACATCGGCGGCATCGTCCGTCTACCGAATAAGTGTGAGGCTGCACCACAAACACACTAGTTTGAAGTATTTACATCGCAGTGCGAGCGCCAGAACGATTCAGCGCTGTTGGCGATCGTGGAGAAGAGCGGTGGAGCAGCGCCAACTGGACCACAAGAGAACTGTGAAGGCTCAGTCGACACGTCGGCATGCTTGTGCTCGGAAAATCCAAAGAAGATGGATGCAATGGAGAGCGGAACGCAAGGAGCGCCAAGCCGCCGAGCAAGAGCGTCAGGAGCGCTCTCTCGCTGTGCAACGTGTGAGAGAGAAGAAGCTTGGTACACTTTATCGAAGGCCGTGCGTTCGAAAGATACAACGCTGTTACCGCCGATGGCAACGCAAGCTACTGCGACGGCGGCTAGAGGCTGAAGAGCATCAGCGTGCGGAACAAGCTGCTTCAATTCGTCGCCGCTCTTGTGTTCGCAGAATTCAGAGGTGGTGGAGAATAGTGGTTGAGCTGGAACATCACCAACGAGTCATGGAGATACTAGCAGAGGAGCATCGAAAGGCGGAGAAGGTTCGATAAGAGCGAGTTGGTTACATCCGCAATCGATCATTGGCTAGAAAGATTCAGCGCCAGTGGAGAAAGTGGTGCAGAAGAGTACACGAGCGTCAACAAGCCGCAAAACTGCTGGTCAAGCAGTGCCTCGAAGCTGAACTTTCGAAACTCGCAAAGTTAGACAGGATGCGTTGGCATGCGTGTGGTCGAAAAATACAGATACGGTGGCGACAGTGGCGTAAAGCAGTGGATGAGAGGCGAAAAGCTGCACAGCAGTTAGCGAGGGAGTACCTCGAAGCAGAGACAACGAGACGCACGAAACTAGAGAGTCTGCGTCGACGTGCGTGTGCCCGGAAGATTAAGAAGAGCTGGCGACAATGGCGGATTGTAGTACAAGAGCGTCGAGAAGCTGCTGAGCAGCTGACGAAACAGTGCCTCGAGGCAGAAATTGCCAGACGCGTGCGGGCAAACGATATGCGTCGACATGCGTGTGCTCGATTGATCCAAAGAAAGCGGCGGCTGCGGTGTAGAACTGCAGATGAGCGTCAAAGAACTGCAGAGATGTTGGCAAACGAGTGTTTCGAGTTGGAAACAGTGGAATGTGCGAAGATAGAGAGCATGCGCCGACACGTGTGTGCGCGAAAGATCCAACGGCGATGGCGAAAGTGGACTGACATATGCCGTTGGGCGGAAGAGATTGTACATGCTCGCATTTTGCACCGAGAGCTACCGGCTTCGTCCCGAGATGCTCGAGTTCCTGCTTAATCGAGCACGTGTGAATGTGAACGCGCTGGGCGACCATGGCGAGACACCACTCATGCTGTTCGCTATCTGCGGCCATCTGGAGTTGATGGAGAAGCTGCTTGGACGTGGTGCTGACTTGACAATCGCCAACAAGAAACGTCAGAACGTGCTTCACCGAGCCTGTGAGCAAGACCAAGTTGAGATCTGCGAGTACCTTCACGCGAAATTCAGTCTCGCTGGCGGAGATGCTGGTGAGTTCGATCAGCAGATGACCACTCTTTTCCTCCACGGTGCGGATGTCAATGGCCGCTCTCCACTGCATATCCTAGCGGAGAAAGGCTTTGTCGAGTGCGCCAAGCAGTTCATCTACCCTACAGAGACTTCCCACCAGCAGCGCTGCTGCCAAGCGCTTCTGATCCAGCGCGACGCCGACGGACGAAATCCCCTCCACGCGGCAATCCTGTCTGGCCACGTCGACATAACCTCCCTGCTGCTTGACAACTCTCCTGATGCTCTGGTCGATACCTACGATAACCTGCGGCGCTCACCAGCGCATCTGTGCGTCGATTCGGCAAACGCAGTCCGTGTGATCGTGCTTCTGTCTGCGCGTGGCGCTGATCTGAGCGCGACTGACGAGCGTGGCGACACGCCATTGCATTATGCGGCATTGTCCGGTCGAGAACTTGTTGTTCAGGCATTGCTCGATCGTGGTGCAGATCCGTCAGTTCCGAACAGTGATTGGGAGTTTCCAGCCCAAGTTGCAGCAGCATACGGGCATTTCGACTGCTCTCGACTCTTGCTCGATGCGCAGAAGGTCTGTGACGGAGCGAGTGAAGATGTTCTTTCTCTTGAAGCCGAGCTGGAGCAGCAGCAGGCATCTGGGAAATCCTACTACTACAAAGCACCTTCACCGACTGCTTCGATGATCCCGACAGACGGTGGCTCTGCTCGAAGCGAGCCATCTTCTACTGCTGCAAAGGTCGGGTACTGGGAAGAACTGCATCAGGAAGTGCAGCTCGTGGACGAGAGCGGAACTTTTTCATCCGAAGACGAAGCAGACTTTCTGGATCAAAGCGACGACGACGAAGACCAGGACCGGGATGATTTCTAGGCATTTGATCAATCAACTGACGTGATGGTGGTGGTGTGTTTACATTGAACGATTTTAATCTTGGGGGTAGTGGCGATGCTGTTAGATTTGGCTCTTGCCATCTACCGCCAATCTAATTTTCGAGGCTTGTTGCCCGACTGATTTCGAGTTGCTTTGAATGGATACAGGCTTGGAATATTCACACGCGGGTGGTTCGTCAATGCGCTACTCCAAAGCTTCAACAGCTACGCAGAGGAGCTCTTGGACGCTGCCTGCTGCTTTCGACGATGCGCGGTCTGCACCGTGTTCCTCAGCAGCATGGCGACAGTCATCGGCCCAACACCTCCGGGCACAGGCGTGATAGCGTGTGCGACTTTCGAGGCTTCTTCGTAGTTGACGTCGCCCACGAGTCGATAGCCCGCCGCTTTGCTCGCGTCGTCCATGGCGTTGATGCCCACGTCGATGACAGTCGCGCCGGGTTTGATCCAGTCGCCACGTACAAAGTGCGCGCGGCCGATCGCTGCGATGAGGATGTCGGCCTCCTGCACGCGAGCTTTCACGTCCTCGGTCTTCGAATGGCAGATCGTGACCGTGGCGTTGCGGTGCAGACAGAGCAGCGAGACGGGAAGCCCGACGATCTGGCTGCGGCCGAGAACGACGACGCGCTTGCCCTCGAGCGGGATGTTGTACGTGTCGAGCAGCTCCAGACAGCCCGCGGGCGTGCACGGGATGTTGAACGGCGGCGCTTCTTCGTGGTAGTGGCTCTTGTTGTTGGTGTTACCATTGCTCTGCTGGCGCTGGACCGCTTTCTTTGTCGCAAACTGGAAGAGCGCGGCGTGGCTCTCGGGATGCAGACCGTCGACGTCCTTCTCGGGTGACACAGTCGCTAGAATCGCGTCTTCGTCACAGAAGCTCGGCAGCGGCAGCTGGACGATGATGCCGTCGACGTCCTCGCGCGCGTTGAGCTTCTGGATCGTGTCGAGGATCTCCTGAATGGTGTGCTTGTGCTGTTCAGCGCTGTCATCATCATCTTCAGAGACCGGGATGTGCACTTTCCACGACTCGATGCCCACGGCGGTGCACGCGCGCTGCTTCATGCGCACGTACGTGGCCGAGTCTTTGCGCGCGCCGACCACGACGACCGCGAGCCCCACGCGGCGGCCGTGTTGCTCCAGGAATGCCGCGCACGCCGGCGCGAGTTCTTTTTGCTGGATCCTCGCGCTCGTGGCCTTGCCGTCCAGCACGATGGGGCCGAAGGAGTTGGTCATGCTTGCGGGGGCTGGTGGGAAGGAGTGTTGGTATGTGCGGACTGGGGGCGAATCGCGAATGAGCGGAGCCGCCGACGGAGGCGAGGGAACGAGAATGATCTGCCTGCCAGAAGTGGGAGCGATCGACTCAGGTGCTCTTCGTCGTCGTCATGCACATGGGTGTGAGGTGTGTCAAAGAAATTCGCATTCAGCCGGTAGAACCCTTTCAGAATTGGTGGGAGAAGTATCGACTTGAAGAGGCGATATGCTGGTCGGCCTGTAAGTTAATTAGTCAAAAACACGACTTCAACATGGCTTTTCATTGGTTTAATATACACTTTCCATTGACTTGGTTTTTGTATGCATCTGGGGACTACCTCTTCATAGTTTATAGAGGCTCCCCCCTTGACTTCAGCTGAGCATGGAAGCAGAGAGTTCGCACAAAATAAAGAGTTAACTGTAGTAGCCAATCAGAAGACTTCACTATAGAAATATACTTTTGACCAATCACACAACTACCTGTAAAGTACGTAAGCGCACTTACAAGTGTTCAACAAGATACCGCTCCTGGCTCAACAATTACGTATTTACGTGCTGGATCACTATAGTGAAATAAACTCAAATGGCTTCATTTCGTTGAAGCAAAATGATTCCACAGCAATATGAAACGACTCGCACTCAAGCTTCCTCACTCACTCACTTACTCAGGCGCTCGCTCGCTCGACTCAATCCACGTAGCTCCTCGTGGTGGCTTCGCTTCAATCCCAGCAGATGCAGGACAGACTCTCTCTCATGCAAGCGATCTCGTCAAAGCCCAACGTCATGCTCGGCATCGTGCTCACGTGCGTCGGGGGTGCAGCAATCTCGGTCGGAGCGCTCGTGACGTACTCTAAACGCTGGTCACAAGTGTCCAACGAGAAGACGCTCGTCCTGGCGCTCGGGTTTGCGGCTGGCGCTGTTCTGAGCTGTGTAATGGGCGAATTGCTGCCAGCATCGCAGCGCTCGTTTGAGCTCTTCATCGAACAACAGGGTGCCTCAGCGGACAAAGCACGAGCGAGCGGCTACTTCATCTCCGCGTGTACCTTTGCAATTGGCGTCGTCTTCACGTGGGCTCTGGACGCAGCGTGTCAGTGCTGGGCGACGTCCCACTCGGCTCGACACCACAACGCAAGCAGGACCAAGTCGAATGATGGTTCAGCAACACGCCAAAGCGATGTTCTCTTTCGACACAAGCTGGAGGAACTGAACGTCCACAACCTCGTGATCTCCTCGCCAGCTGCTGGAAAGCCAATGCTGAGCTCTTCCAGTGAGACGTACCACGTCGGAATCGCAAAGATCATGCGCTTTGCGCTCCAGAACCTCCTAGGTGCGTTGGGGGTGTTCCAGTCTGTTGATATTTATCTTGCTCTCTATCCCGTTCGCTAACGACGATTTCGCTGGTCACTATTGTCAGTCGGAGCTGCGCTTTCGATCGGCACGATCCAGGCAAAGACACTGGGAGCTTCTCTCGGATCCGCAATTGCGCTTCTCAACCTATCAGGTACTACGGATTGCCAACCTCAAGCACCTAACCTATAGTCTCGCGAATACTGAACCCCTCATTACACTTTATTCATGTTATGCAGAGAGCATGGCCCTCGCTGGCATCGTGTCCCAAGCTACAGTTCACACGACTCTGGGGCTAACCATTGGCTAGGAAGCCAAGCTTGTACTCTGAATGACTTTTGTGTCATTTCATAGTAAAGCTGTTCGTATTCTGTGGACTATTTCGTATTATTTCAACTCATATGGCTACATTTATTTGAACCTACTTCCTCACAACAAACCATTTTTTCCTCACATAATGGCTACACAAACACCTTTGGGATCGCTAGAAGCGCGACGCCAAGCACCATGCCTATCACCAGGCCGTAGGATCTGTCGCTCGCGCATGCACACGCTGCTGGCAGGATCTGCGTCACTCCAACGGTGACGAGGGCTCCCGCAGCCATCCCAGTGAGGAAGCAGTGCGAGAACGCTCTCGTATCGACTCTCAGAAGGATCCACGCGACCAGCGAGCCTAGAAGTTTGCCAATTAGAGCGAGGAGCGACCAGAGGGACCCGCGGAGCTGGCTGCCGCTCGCAAAGTAGATGGAGGAGGTGAACGCTTTCCCATCTGCAAGGGCCGCACAAACAAAGAGAGTGGAACCAATGTGTCAGTCCTAGAAACAGCTCACAAATCATCAGTGCTGAGGTGAGTTTACCTGGGATACTGTGCAGCACGACCGCGAAAGCGAGCACTTCGCCGAGCTGAAAGCGGTTCATCGCCGAGATATAGATGATCGAGCCCGCTGTACAAGTGGCACAACAAAGTATCCATCAGAACCTGGTCATATTGAGGTAGTAAACGATATCCCACCACATCAAGATCGTCCCAAGTACCGGGCATGTGATGCAACACGATAGCCAATATGCTGATGATACTGGCGCGAAAATAGTGCGTCTTTGAATCGGAGTTTGCTGCCGGAGACTCCTGAGCGAGCGTGCTCTTTGCGCTCTTGATCAACTTTGCATTGCTCGGTCGGTCAGAAGTCTGCAGCACCTCAAAGTCCACGACGGCGGAGCTGCTCAGTCCAAACTCCACTTCAGCACCATTCGTAATACTTGAATCACCACCAGTCACGATGCTCAGACCAACGTGATGGACCGAATCGCTCGACGGCGGATCTCTGTTTCTTTGGGCGGAGTGGTCTTCGTAGCAGGTTGAAGCCACTTCTGTGAGCTTGTGCACCACGGTGCTCACACCGTAGATCATCACGACGCCTGTAGCAAAGCTGGCTGTTGCGATCAGGTGGCTGACGCCTCGCGCGGCTTCCTGAGAGATCGCGTCGTCGTCGTTCTGACTCAACACGAACTGCTCAAATCCGGACTGCGCGAGCGGCAGCAAGTCGGCGATGCCTCCACCGATGAACACGAGCGAGGACGTGGAGAACGCCAGCACGAGCGCCAGTGACGTCAAATTGTTGCTGCGGCTCCGTGACTCAGGGCGCCTCGCGGTGCTGATGCATGAGACGAGCAAGCCGCCGAACACGAACGCCGCGCCTGTGCAGAGGGACAGCAGGATCGCCAGCAGCGCCACGTCGCCTCCTCCTGTTGAGCTGCCGCTGCTGCTGACTGCGCTCTCGTCCGTCATGACGAGGGCTTGACGGAGACTGATCGACTGGCTGAGCTCCTCCTGTGCAGCGCGCGACAAGAGAGAAGAAGAAGGGAGGGTATCACATCAGAGCTCAACTGATACTCGAGTATCACTCACGCGTCAACAGTCACGCGGGCTAAGAAAGCGCGAATTGCGTTCTCGGCGTCCGGCAATGAGAAGGAACGTTCTGGGAGGCGCATGACCCAGGCGGGGGTTTTGTTCTGCGGGGCTTCACGAGCCTGTCGGTGTTTCTACTGGATGGATCCAATGGAGCTTCAACGATCCAATTGATGGAGAGGTGAGGTGGCTTAGAAGCCTTCCATGAACACCCTGGACTGGGCTCAAGTCCAGGCTTTGTAGTCTGCGTGAATGCATGACGCTATAGGATAATGCTGAACAGTGCGCTGGCGGCAATGGGAGAAGGAATCAATCGGATGCATTTTTTCTTTGCCAATGAAGCTGCGGTGGGTATGAGCTTCGACTCGATCCTGGACAGTGTGAATGAAATGAGCATTGTGCCAGCCAGCAAGTTGAAGAGGTAGGCTCCCTTCTCATTGGCTTAAATCATCTTGAAAAACACTAATTGGCTAAAAGTATGTGTATACGAACATGATTGGTCTAATATCAAAATAGAGACGGATCTCTGAAACCGTCGGTTTATCGCTCTTTTTATCGATCGTTTCAGCGTTGTGGAGGCAGCACAATCAATCCCCCCACAGAGATAAGCCCACGCGAGCAGCTCCTTACGATCCGCCACCTCGCTCGCCTGCTTGCTCTGCATCCACCGGCCGATAAGCATCCCCCAGTTCAAACCCCAACCCCAATGGCGCTGCTCGAGCTGCTGCGCTTCTGCTTCCTGGCGCTCACGGACGCGGCGATGCTGCCGGCGCTGGGCGTGATGAAGCGCAACCACCGCCACTTCGAGCTCTTCGTGGGCGTCTTCCACCTCTGCATCTCGTTCTGCTTCAACGCCGCCGAGGCGTTCCAGGCGCAGCTCTTCCTGCGCGAACTCCAGTGGCACTTCATCTCGGACGTGCTCTCCATCACCTACTTTTTGCTGCTCTGCGTGCACCTCATGGGCTTCAAGGACGAGGACCGCAACATCCTGCTGCGCTACGTGGCGTTCGCGTTCGCGTGGCTCATGAAGGCCAAGGACGGCTGGGACTCGACCGTCTACGAGGTGCTGCTCATCGCGAGCTACCTCGCCGGCGTGGTCTACCGCCGCGCGCTCTCGCAGGACAAGTCGATCGCGCCGATCAACAAGGAGAAGGCCAAGCTCGCGCTCGTCTTCCTGGCGCTGGCGGCGCTCGCTGGAGGGATCCCTATTTATTTCGGTGGGAACCAACAACAGGCTGATGGAGGAGAGAATTCGAGTGCGCTGAGCGGCGTGGGGTTCGTCAAAGGCTGCATGCACATGCTAGGCGGTGCGGCGTTTTACTACGCGTGGCTGGCGGTCCCGTGCCTCGACTCGAAGAAGACGGACCTCATGCCGACCTACAGCAGCTACTTGTGAAGAAAGTGAGGGGCGGAGCACTAGCAGAAGAAGGTGTAGAGCTTCTGGATTGGCTTGACGTCGTCTTCGCTGAGAATCCACATACAGAGATACAACAGACACACAGAATAATACATACACACAGGCGTATTAGCAAAGAATCATATCTAAGAGTGCCATATGGGGTTCTGCTTCGTACCTTGCGCTGCTGCGATTGCTCCAAGTACTTGGCGTAGAGCTCGAGTTGCACGTGAAGCAAGAGCATAAATCAGCCTCTTTCTTTGTCGTGCTTGAATGAGGACGCGAGGCTCTCAGTGTCGACAGTCGAGCGCTCCAAGAGGAACAGTTTGAGCAGCGCGAACGCTTCAAATGTGCAGTAGAGCTCACTGGAGACTCGTTGGTTGGTTTCTGCTGCTCCTTGTTGCTGGAGATACTTTTTCAACGTCCTTTTCTCCTGTCGAAGCTGTTCGCTCGTCCAATATTGGCACTCCATCACGAGCTTGCAGTGGCGAACGTACTGGATGTCGAGGTCTTCTTCCAAGTGCGGGGCTCGCTTTGATACTAAGAGCGGCAACACCACAACCTTCGTGGCCGCATCCACCTCCACCTGCTGTTGCTGTGGGGCAGAATGAGCGTCTGTCGGAGTCAAAGTCTCTGGTTCTTGGAACAGAACCTGGTGCACTGTGTCGTCCAGGAGCAACTCCAGCACCGTCCACTTGTCATCCTAGCCACGCAGCAAAGCCATTATATCTGTTCAAGTCTGCTCTTGTAATTCAAGACTCGCTCTCTCTTTGGCTCTGGAATGGCCGACTGATCCTGAATGGCCAGACGCGGCTTTTCATTTGGGTCCTGGGGACTCTTGAGCTGCTTTGGCATTTGCTCTTGCAGTTGCCGTATCTTTAACAGTCACCAGTCTCCGAATCAACCACGAGATCTAATGTCCAAAGCGCAGAAGCAGGACGACGTCGCGGTAGGCGCGCTGCGGATCGTGTACCAGGATACGTCCAAGGAGCTCGAGGAGCTCATCCTCACGAGCGCCACGAACGCGCTCAAGGCGCTCTACAAGGGCGAGAAGAACCACTTCACAGAGGTCGCGCAGCAGATCAAGAAAGAGGTCGAGGAGCTGGAAAGTGGCGCGTGGCGCGTCATCGTAGGCAAGTCCTTCGGGTCCTTTGTCTCGCACGAAGTCAAACGGTGCGGTGTTTCTTCCGTGGTGCTGTTGCTTATTGTGTTATCACTTATGCGCTGACAGCAACCTTCACTCTTCTGTATTGTGGTGGACTGGCGATTAGCATGCTCTACTTCTTTCTTGGACAGATCGGCTTCCTCGTCTATCGTCACGGATAAAGCAACCAGTCAGTGCGTTAAATATTACTTTGCTATTTACCTTTTCGCCATCGTCATCATCATCTGCTTGCTTGTATCTTCTCTTCAGGTTTCTTTGTCTTTCGCTCATTCACATACACCATCAGCAGAGCACACTTGCATTTTCATTCCACACTCTACAAGCAGTAGATCTCACCAAATCGAATGCAGTTTGGATCTTGAACCTTGCAACTTCTGTCTGCTGATGTGGAAACTCACCACATAGCACTCTAGGTAGACGATCACCGCCATCAGCTCGCTCGTATCGCTCTCTCCACGCGTATGCTCGTGTCCAAAACACAAGATCTCGATTTTGCCAAAACTTGCTCGTTCTCACGAATTCCAGTCAGTCAGTCGCTTCCACTTGGTCGGGATCTCATTCTTTCTGCTGGTGTTTCAGTGTTTCACATTCTTTCAACGCACTCGACTCGTACATTTATTTACCTGCGGAAACCATTCGAAGACTGCTGATGCTGCCACTGTTGCTGGCGTTGGTGCTGCTGCGGCGGCTGTGACGAAGAAGCGGAAGTCTGCTTTTGCTGATGAAACGCGCGCTTCAGCTCCTCTCGCACCAAGTTTGAGTACTGCACAATTCGAACTATCTCGCTCTCGCGCTCTTCTTTCCAGCCGCGGATCGACTGCTCATTCCCCTGAATCGCTTGGTTGATTGTCGAAACACTCTGGTGAAACGCGTCCGGATTCATGGCGTTCGCCGAGTCCAACGTCATCGCCATCTGCTGGTGCAGCGTCGCGACATTGTTCGCGTAAATTGTGATCTGCTGCGACAGCTCGACGCATTTCCGGTGGCTCACCTCTACCACGACCGCGATATCGGACAGCGCGTCCATGCGCAGTCGCTTCACTTTCTTCATGATGCTGTGGGATTGCACGATCAACGCGATCAGTGCATGCACACGACTGAGCTGCGCTTTCTGGACCAAGCCCTGTTGGTTCTTGAGTGTCAATGACAGTTGCTGCGCCATCTGGAGATTCTGCGTCGAGACCTGCATGATGCGATCATTCAGCATCTTGACATTCTGCTCCATGTTGACAGTGTACAGGTTGATTTGGTAGTAGCGGTCGTATAAAATATCTTCCATCGGGTTTGCTGTCCAGTCGGAAGAGGTTGCTGTGAGCAGGTTGCTGGTCGTTGGTGTGCTCATCGCAGTCATGGGTGCCATTCCCATTGAATGCGTGCCAGCAGCGCCATTATCCATCGCGAATCCGTTCGCTCCACCACCATTCCCGAACTGCATGCCGCCCATTGGAGCTTGGATTCCAGGAGCGGTGGCACTACCACCAATCTCACTATCATTGAGATTCTCCCAACCGTCCATCGATTGTCGAGATGCTGGGACGTCTGCTGGCATCGAAGCTGCTGGGGGCAAGTACGAAGCAGTCACGGGCTCTACCACCGGGGGTTGCATCATCATACCATTCATACCACTGCTGCTGTTGTTGAACGAAGAGCTATTGCCAGTCTCGTAAGCGCTCGAGCTGACCACTTGGCGGATTCCGAGATTTTGCAAACCAGAGTTGACGAGCGCGGACCGATTGTATGGCTCAATTGCCATCGACTGCGGCGCGACAACCTGTGGCTGATGGTTCTGGTTCGGCATTCTCGAAAAGTTCACTGAGCTGGTCGCAGTCATCGGAGAGGGCGATGGTGTCGGGACTCCGGATTGGGAGCGTCCTGTCGAGATCGAGTATTGATTCTGCTGCTGCTGCTGGGAAAAGCGCTGGACGTGAACACCATTGTTTTGTTGCTGCTGTGTGTTGTACGCATTTGGCCCCACAGGTTGAGTTAGCCGAACACCGTTTGTATGCGCAACTGCCGCTGCTGCTGCAGGATTGCGATAAACGGAACTGGACACCGAGCCGCGGGCTTGCAATCCCAAGTTCTGCTGCGGGTCTTTGTAAATGCGATCACCCTCGTCCGAGTCGGAATCGATCAGTATGACGTCAATGTTCGACAGCTCCCGCTTTCGCTTCTCCCCAACTCCAACCTCCTTCAGTTGCTCAGTCGACTGGCTTCCTGCAGTCGAAGGGTTTGCTTCGGACTTCAATCCAGCAGAAGCATTCTGCTGCACGCTCACAGCCTTCGCAATCGCTGCGTTCGCCTCCGCTGCGGCGGCGGTTGCTTCAGAAAGCGCGCCATACAGCTGCGACTTCGCTGTTGTCGTCGCTGCTGCCCCCGCTGCGATCATTTGTGTGATTGTCGACTGGAAGTTTTTCGACCAATTCGCTTTCGAAAGAAGCGAACCTGACGCTCCTAGAATGAGAATGGAAGAAAGAGAGAGAGAGAGAGAGAGAGTTGTCAGCCACAGTGGTTTATGATAACCACGTGTTCATTCGTACCTTCCATGAGGAATTTCCGATGCTGCTGCACTTTCGGGAGGCTGTGAATCGCTTCAAAGCAGTGCGAGCAGAACGACAGATCGCAATCAGCGCAATAGTACACGACGCGCTCTAAATGGCACTGCGGACAGCCTGCCGCACAATAAACACAGCAATCAACACTTGTGAGCTTCACTACAAGAGACAGAGGATAGGGAACTGAAATGCACTTCGTACTTGACGTCACCGTCTGTGGATGCCTCCGCTCTTCGGTCGTTTTGTGGGATTTGTCGAAACAGGACGAGCAGACCGCGACGTTCTGTATCCGACAGCCAGCGTACAAGCACCGCTGATCCGCAGGAACGTTCGTTCCATCATCACTACACGGCTGGCATCGCGGGATTGACAGAGCTGTACGTAAAGCCAAGTTGAAAAGAGAGTGAGACACAAGGGTCAATCAGTCAGCCAGTCTACCGACACCATCATCATGCGTTCAACAACGAGATCAATACGTTATGCATACCGCCAATCAGCTCGCCTTTCTTCTCCTGGAACTTCTGCATGATCGCGAGGATCGCGCTGGCCCAGCTCTTCTCGCCGTCGCCCTTCTTCTTCTTGTCCTCGGGCGTACGCGAGCTACAAGCGTCATCCGCACCGCCCTCAGCCATCACCACTGCATCCGTCTCCGTAGCTGACACAGGCTCCACTTTTGCCACAGGCTCGTCTGGTACTGGCGGGTCACTAATAGCGCTGCTCTCTGTATCGCCACTGGGCTCCTCAACCGACTGCTCTGTCGCTGCTTCCAATGTTGCAGTTGCAGGCGCGTCCTCACTTTGGGCTTCAGGCGGCAAAAGCTCCTTCGCGGCGGCGTCCACAGCCGCAGCAGCTGCCGCCAGCGCCTCCTCCTGCGGCTGCGAGAGAACGCGCGCTGCGTCCGCATTCGTGCTCAGGCTCGCACTCGCCATGGCAACGGGCGTGGGGGCGGCGTCGTCGCCTGCAGCTTCCCCACCCAGCGCCATCATCATCTTCCGCTCGTGTGTTGAGTGTTTCCCAAAATTAACGCTGGACGCGCGAAAAGCCCGCGCTGGTGTGGTCCACAGAGGAAATAGCTTTTTGAAGCTCTTTGCGTCGCGTACTGTACTTTCCCATTAGGGCTTTCTATTGGCCAGAATTGTATTAAAACCAGAATAATTGGCTTTCATTGGCTGAAGTGCGAGAAGGTGCGGTTGCCTTTTTCTAGAAGGTGCAGCCAAAGCCAAACAGACGAGTGATTCCATTCTTGCGAGCTGCGCAAATGGTGTCAGTTAGCAAAAGATCCCCAAAAGGCACAAGTCAAGCGAGAGCGCGCAATGGCGGGCCACGACAGCACACTGAGCGACGAGCTGGCCGAGCTGCAGCAGTTGCTGGCGCAGGCCAAGGCGCCGGGCAACGTGCGCGACCTCACGCAGCTGCTCCACCAGAAGCAGCAGGCGTTCGCAGACGCGCAGCAGCAGCAACTGGCCGCAGTAGTGTCGGTTGGTGAGGTTGATGATGTGTCAATGGAAGAAAGCGACGCGCAAGAGAACCAGGAAGTGCCGCAGCAACCATCGCCTGTGAAGATTGGTGCCAATGTGAAGAAGAGCACCGAGGTGGACGACCTGAACGTGTACACGGAGATCTCGCACTTTGGCTGGGAGGATGAAGGTAAGAAGAGTGCGCCGTTGACACTGATACCTCCACTTGTGTATGATGGCGCATTAACGCTGGTTTGGCTGTGTTAACGCGTGCACGAATGCTGCTAGGCTACGGAAAAGACAAGGTGTCGGTGTACGTCATGTCTGGTATTGACGGCGTCGGCGACCTTCCGAAGGAGAACGTGACATGCAAGTTCACAAAGAGCTCGTTCGATCTCAAGGTACTATTCATTGCATTGAGTTGATCCATTGCATTCCCTCCCCACAGAGTGCTCACCACAATGTACAATGCAATGTGAATGTACAGATTCTGGGTCTCCATGGGAAGAACTACCGGTAAGAAACGCAAGCGTATAGCACGTCTTGGATCGATACGAATGTGTTGATTCTCACTTTGTACTTCTCTTGTGTCTTCATTGCCTCACTACAGTCTTGTGAAGACGTACCTGGACAAGGAGATCGTGCCGTCCAAGAGCTCGTTCCGTGTGAAGAAGAACCGCGTGACGATCTCGCTCTGGAAGGCGGACAAGAACCACTCGTGGCTGAACCTGACCGAGAAGAACCCGGGTAAGTCGCTCAAGCCAAACTCTAGCGACCCTGCTGCGGGGATCATGGACATGATGAAGGTACGTCTTTGGTGGTGCGATGTGGCTATTTACAAGTGGTGGTCTAAACTGATTGATTTTTGGGTTGTGCTTTGATTTGTTGTGGTTGTCGCTGTAGAATATGTACGAAGAAGGCGATGAAGAGATGAAGCGCACGATCGCGAAGGCGTGGAGCGAGAGTCAGCAGAAGAACGCCGCTGCTGGGTTTTAAAGCGTGATAGAATGAGAACTCCAAAGTGCAGTCTCTCTTGCGATCACTCTGTCTGGCTTTTCATGTTATGAATGGCCGAGAAGATGTGCAG
Source organism: Globisporangium sylvaticum (assembly GCA_023334975.1). Taxonomy (NCBI): domain Eukaryota; phylum Oomycota; class Peronosporomycetes; order Pythiales; family Pythiaceae; genus Globisporangium; species Globisporangium sylvaticum. Next base: position 25,765 of record JAADVK010000246.1, read on the forward strand.
GAATTGCGTATCTGCAATAGTATCTATACATGTATGAACCCATTCATTCTACCCATCTATGTCTCTTTCTCTTCATCTTCTTCTATCACTCGGATCTCGACGATGTCTTCACCAAGAGTCACGACCACCACTTCCGCATTTTCAAGTCCCTTCTGGATCTGCTTGAACTCTTTGCTCTTCTTCTTGACCTGGAACGTCTCACACGTTTCACTCGTGGCTTCGTCCATAAGCGACAGATACCCGTCGTCCTCATCCATGCCCAACACGCTCCACTGTACTCGCTTGGGTGCTTCCACGCCCTCCATTCCTGCCTCCGCCGCGAGCGCATCAGGGACGACCCCGATGAGCTCGTTGTACCACTTCATCAGACGCTTCTTCTGCTTCGTGCCCATGACGTTGAACGGCATCGCGAGCCCGTCCTTGACAACCGCAAACACGGCCTCGACAAGCTGCTGGTCGTCGCTCGTCTGCACCGGCACGCGCTGCTTGCTCAGCGTCACGTAGAACGCGACGGCGTCCACGAGCTTCTGCTGCGCGTTGTCGCTGAAGCGCGACGCCTGGTTCTTCTGCAGGAAGCGCGACATGGTGCGCAGCTCCTTGTAGATCTTGCCCATCGTGTGCGCGAGCCGCTGCGCATCACTAGCAGCGCTCTTGACGAGCTCCTGGCCGTCCTCCCAGAACTTGATGCACCGCGAATCCATCCTCGTGTGTTGTGTTGCCTTGCTTGTCAATAATTTTGTGTGCGGCTTGATTGGCATCATACTTACGAGATTACTGTATTATCTCTGTTAATTCTGATTGTTGTTATGGCTGCAATTGTGAGCCAGATTTGAACTCATTTTTGACTCAAGAAGCCAAGATGAGCGACTTTGGGGACGATCTCTACGGCGACCTGGACACGTCCACGAGCGCGCTGGAGAAGAAAGAGGCCGTGGACCTCAAGCGCAAGGCCGAGAAGGAGAACGACGCGCTGCGCCAGGAGCTGGCGCTGCTGCAGCACCAGAACAAGCAGCTGGGGCAGGCGAACCAAGTGCTGGAGAGCAACATGTCCAAGCTCTTCGCGACGGCGCAGAACGAGATCAAGCGCAAGGACAAGGAGATCCAGCGGCTGCGCGAGGCGCTGGAGCAGACGCAGGCGCGGACACAAGCTCAGCCAAACCGACCAGCCAGCGACAGAGCGCACTCGCAGTATAGTGACAACAGCAGCATGGACAATAGAGAGCCAAGAGGAGCGAGCAAGTCCCCGTCGCACTCGCGCCATTCCAGCTCCGAGCACCAGCGGGACCGCTAAGTATTGATATGACACGCCTGCAAATGAACAAGTGGTGATACTGGTAGATGAAATGGCTCATACATCTCGCTTTATTAAATAGAAAAAAACAATTGATACGAAGGGGGGTGTCGAGTGTTTTCCCGCCCTCGATATTTCACTGCCTCAAATAATTATTGAAGCATCTTCGACTCTTGTTGTTGTTTTCCTTTGATTTCGGAGAACAGGGGTGTGTTGGAGCAGTCCGCCCACCAGGAGGCACGCGCTGGGGATTGCTGCATCTCGGGGAGCTTCGTGGCGGTAACTTGATAAAAACAGAAGATGCAGTCGCTTCGGGTGGCGGCGGTTGTCGCGTCCGAAGCTCGCTGGTCGGTCCAAATATGTACGTAGGATCACGTGTAAACTTGATTTTTTGTTTTGCTTGTTTCTTGGTTCAGGGGCGACTGGCATTCGTGTCGTATCGCGTCGATCGATCGATGCTCGTCGCTCTGGTGCTTCGGATTGGGTTTGGGTTTTCATTGACATTCACATTCAGGACAGCCAGACTTGGATAAGGGTTGGGTCGTTTACGCATTGCGCGGCGAGCCTTCGTCAGGGCCACCGACAAAAATCTCTTCAGGGTCGATCACAGAGACCCCTGCTGCTGCAGAAGATGGCTTCACCATCGACGAGTTCTTCAGTTGCTGCAAAACCAGAATAATACCAACAGTGTCAGCATGCTGAATGAACTGACAGTCTCTCACACAAAACCTTACATACCTGAAGAAGAGTATCGAGGCAGCCCACGTCGTACTCGTCCAACAGCGACGTCTCAAAATCTTCCAGTTTCTTCATGACTTGCTGCTAAAACGCATCGTACAAAAACAACCACATTACAGTGTAAACAAACACTACGCCAACAACAAATAAGGCGTCGAATGCAGCACATAATATCATACCTCTTCGCCTTCGCCAAAGTTGTAGCTCTCCGAGTCGCTCAGCAACGGCAGGTCATCGTCAAGCAAGTCCAACTGCTGCTGGTTCGCTGCCGAACCGTCGTCGTTGACTGTGAAATCATTCCGCTGCTCCGAGTTTCCAGCGGCGGCAGCAGCTGCAGCGTTGTTGTAATTCGTGAGCGTCGACGACATGGCATTCGCAATGAGCGCATTCAAATCGCTATTGGAGAACTCGGTGCGCGGTCCATTCGCATTTGGCGAGAAGATGCTCAGCACGTTGTTGTTCGGGTCGACAGGTGCCGCAGGTGGTGGGGACGGGTTGCTCGCTACTGTCATTGCAGACGAGTTGTCAGGGAGTGGCGAGCCAACTTGTAAAACGGATGGATCTTCTAAAGAAAACCCAACAACATCGAACACAAATGATCAGTACGGTATTCTAATATATCACAGGCTGCCATACCACAGCAAGAACGTACCAATTTTATACAGCTGATTCCCAAACTGGTCCGCGTTGTCGGACGGCACTTCCACAAACTTGCGCTTCCGCGAGCCCTGGGTCGGCACTTCCACCGCAGAGCTCGACGATCTCGGCAGCAGCGGCGGCTCGTCCATCGCCAGATACCGGAGCACTTCGCGGAATTCTTTCGGTCCAAGCATGCTGCTGTTGATATAACTGACATAAGCAAATCGTCGTTCGAATCAAAATAGGCAGGGAGGGAATGCATAGCAAGCACATTTTAGAGAGGAAAGGAACCAACTCTTCTGATGTCCACAATAAATACAAACCACTTACTCTTCGCTGATGACGTTCGTCGCGTCGTTGCTGGAAAGCTTCGGGATGCCCTGCTTGCCGCGGTAGATCTGGAAGAGGATCCACATGATCTTCTTCAGCTTCTCCTGCATGATCAGTTGCTTGTCCTTCGCGGTCTCCAGGTGCTTCCACAGCTTCAGGTTGTCGCTTCGAACGATCTGTGTATGTAAGAAAAATAACAAGTCAGCAATCTACACTAATCAACCCACAACAAGAACAAGATCCAAATCAAGACATACCGCATTGTCGATCTCGAGCTCTCGCAGGCGCTTCTCCATGTTCTCGCTTCGCTGGCGCAGCTCTTTCATCTCGCGCAGCAAGTTGTCCGAAATCTCACGGTGCGCTTCCAACCGCGAGTTCTGAGCAGTCGTGTTCACAAGCTGCTGTTGCTGCGACGACGAGCTGCCGGACGACACTTTTCGCTTGATGTAATGCAGCAGATCGGGGCGGTCCCGCTTAAAGTACGGGTGCTGGAACTCGAGGCGCTTCGAGTCGAGCACGGTCTTGTGGAATCCGTACAAGTTGAGCTGGCGCACAAACGACGGGAAGTTGCGGTGCTTGAAGAAGCGCGGCAGCACGAGCGCGACAAACGCCTCCAGCTGGGACACGATGATCGTGTCGCCGCTCGCGTTCCAGCCGCAGATGGTCGCGAACTCCTGCATGCTGAAGATCTCAAACGTCTTGGAGAGAAACGCCGGCAGCATCACGTGCTTGTTGTCTGCGGACGCGCCGCCACCGTTAGCCCCCGCCTGCGCCGGGGCTGGCGCACCCTTTCCCTTTCCATTCGCATTCATCTCCCCTGTCTGCTGTGTCTGTGTCTGTGTCTGTGCTCCCACTGTCGCCCCTCGCGAGCGCGTGGCCACCCGCGTGGCGGCGGCCGCGGCGCTGTCGTCGCCGAAGCCCTCATCATGCTGGAGCAGCGGCGTGATCGTGAGGTCGTGCAGCTCGGCGTCGCGGTCCGCGCCGTCGCTGCTGCTGCTGGTACTGCTGGTCTTGCTGTTGGTGGTGGTTCTCACGCGCTTGGCCATCGCTCTCTCTCTCTCAATAATATCTCGCTTGTGTCTGGTGATGTCGGCCGCTCTTCTCGCTCTCCTCTCTCTGTCTTCCTGTCGTCCGTCCTGGTGCTTTTCTCTAATCCGCGCGCGCGCTCGTAATCTGTTGGGCACACACACACGCGTTGCGTCTTGTTCCTCTCGGCCAACTTCGTTTCTCTCTCTCTCTCTCTCTCTCTGCTGTTGCTGCTGGTTTTAAAAGGCTTGGTTGGCTGGCGGCTGATTTTGTATCACGGAAAACAGCTCACGGAGTACAAAGCATAGTTTAATCAAGATGCGGAATGGGGAGGTAGGTCGTCCCGAACTGGAGCTTTCTGTTTTTTTCTTCACGGAAGGGGATGGGCAAGGGTGGACACCACAAGAAACATTTATACGAAAATCGCCGTGAGATACCCGCCTTTACTATCAGCGCTGTAATAGTAATTCAAATGTTGTATTCAAATATCAAGTTTAATGTAAAGCCTCTTATTATTTATACTCCTCTATGAATGTATCGGGCCGACTCCTCCAAAAACTTGCGGACGAGATCCGACCCTGAGACCTGCGAAAAACTTATATTTGCCGAACTGCAACGAAGCAAACTGATCCTCAACGTTTTTCCATCACTCACCACAAACCTACAGGCGCGTGTTGGCGGTTTTCCAGCGTGTCGGTGGGGCAAATCGCAGCTCATTACTGTGTTGGGAGTTTCCTATCTTGCAGGCCATTCTCAATAGAGTGTGGTCGGAACCTTGTCGTCAGAGCCTCGATCGTGACGTCGGACTACCCACTCAGTCCATCGGCGCAGAATGATGGCTGGTCGGCCGCGACACTTGTCAGTCTCATGGATTGTTTTCTCATCTTGGGGAGGAGGAGGGTGCGCTTTCCCTTATCAAAAAACATGCTAAAAATGTGCTAGCTGGGAGCTAGCGGCATCAGCGCCATCCTCCATCCGCTCCCGTCATTCACCGGCAGTTCTGCACGCCAATTGCTGCTGTTCGTGTGACATCTCGGCACGCAGATTCCTCCCAACCCATCCTTGTTTTGCAGATGGACTCGACCTTGTGTTGCAACTGGGGATCATTTTAAAACAAGGGAAACGTTTTCCAAAACAAGGTACTTGTATTTTTTACTAACTGTAAATTTAACACAAAATGATTGTTTAAGTCATTTTTAGATTTTTTAAAATAAACAATATCTGTCAATTAATCCCCCCCATAAATGAGTGACACAAAATAGGACCAGTAAATGAGTGGATGTAAAAATGCACCAGTTAATGTGGTGAATAGCGGTGAAGTACGGAAACAGTGGTCTAGATTTTGTCGAAATATAGTTACCACTGGTAAAAAATAGGACCAGCAACTGTTTAGAAAAAGCGTTCTATCTTTTAGGACGCTTTTTCTAAACAGTTGCTGGTTCTATTTTTGTCACTTCAGTCAGAATAAAAATGAGTCTCAATGATTACTAATACCGGGGTGTAAACAAACTGACACAAATTGAACAAAATAGGTACTAATTTAAACGAATTGGTTATGCCAACAAACTATTCACAGTGACCAATGGTTTCAGTGGGAAATAATCTTTGAATTATGATCAATATTACCTGCTAATGTTGAGCCCTCAGAATCGAATATTTCGGGCGGTTGGGCAAGCTGCAGAGAAAAACCGCATTTCATTCCTAAAGAAGGAGACATGCCAATGAGACCAGATTGAGTCCCAAGTCTGTAGCGCCCAGTCCCCGATCGTGGGGCATCCTTCTTCAAAAAATCCGAGGAAACTGCGCTATGGTGAGCCACGCGGCTAGCTTCTGACATCGAGGAGGCTGGACCATTTTCGAATTGATGTCGGGCGGAGGAGAAGAGCTCTCGAGCGAGGAGGGGTGGGTGTCACCTGCGTCAGCACCAGTGTCGATAGACATCGTGTCAGAGTCAACGTCGTCCTCGCGGTCAAGGTGTCGGGAAGGTGCAACCTGGGTCGTCGCAACGGTCTTCGCTTAAGCAGCAGCGATCCGAGTCGTCTTGACCACCGTTACAGGACGAGCAGCCATCCGATGAGGTGTCGACCTCTATTTAGACGGCAGGTGGAGATAGCACAGACCTGGATCCGTAGCTGCCAAAGGGTTGGCGACTGTTGTTGAGGCGAGAAGAGTTGTAACAACGCCTGCTGCAGTGGCTGTTGCCGCGGCTGCTGTTCCAACGCGCGCCGAGGTGGCTGCACGCGCAAAAAAAGATAAACCGTGAGCAACTCGGTGGTTCAAACCTGCATTGCGTCGAAGGGAGCACCAAGGACAACGTCAACCTGATCATGACTTCACGCAAGTGTAACATGCGAGGGTGAGTTGTCGAGGAGATAACAGTCAGTTATAACAATCAGCTGTGGTTTGATTGTGAGTGTGGCACGACAAACCGCGTGGGGAAACGAGTGTCAAGTGACCTAGAAGGAGGCGTTGACGACGAGAGAGAAGAAGAGAAACACGAGGTTGAAGAAGAGGGCAAAGAACAAGAAGACCAATAGTTGATTTGCGATGACAAACAATCCATACTACTTACTTCTTGTCAATTAGTTTTGCTCTCGTGCATTTTAGGATGAAAGTCGATTTGATTGTCGCAGCGGAGAGGCAGAGATCATCATATATGCGGCTTAGGATCCGATAGCGTGCATACTATTACGATTGTGGGGCGTTTGTTCAACGTATTCGTTAGCTCAGCGTCAACTCCCGAGATTGAGGTACATCCTTCGTGCAACCTTCCAGATCGGATAAAAGCTACAAAATATGTACACAGGAATGATTGAGAAATCCTCTCGGATGGTTTTTCTCCCCCATACTCAGACCCGCGTCCCCCCTCGACAACACCTCCGGTCGATAGGACGCCAAGTGTACAATGTCATGACGGCCGGGGAGGTCCGGCAACCGCAGTCTTCCGTGCCACAGGCGATTCTATGAGAGGCGTCACAAAATCGCAAAAAGCGGACGAGTCGAGGAACGCGTTGTATATGCGTCTAGCACAGCTGCTCGCACCTCCACTCGCGAAGCCCATAGGAAAGACGTCCGCAAAAACTGTCAAAGGTAAACGAAGGCATGCTGCTATCGTGTAGAACCGACCACTTCCAGACCGTTGTCACCTGCAAGGAGAAGCACCCGTTCTACAACACCGTTTCCAAGCGGACAGTTCGTGGAGCGCTTCGTCGCTTGTTGACGATGAATCGCACAAAGAAAACAAAGAGCCTATTTCTGGCTGGTGCACCACTTCCGAAGTGAAGAGGGTCTCTAGAGCGACAATCGTCACAACCCTGAAGCCCGCACGGATTCGACTGTACATCAGAAAGTACATATTCTCCAGTCAAGAGGTGTGTACAATCAAAGCACCTCAGTGAATGTTTCGAAATGTACTGAGGGTAACAACTTGTGTTCGGTTTATATGTTTGATCCTAAACGCAGTTGTGCCGCTGCACCCGTGCGTGGACATCCAAGGTATCACAGATACAGGATCTGGCAGCTGCGGTATGTGATGAGCACTCTTCATGTGGCTGTTTGCTAACATTTTACATGGTGACATGAACATCTGTTCGAGTATGGCCCTGCTCGTCACTGATGCATCAAATGATAACTTACTTACGTGCATGGTTTTCTTGGCCGTCTCCCACGAAGTCATCTGTTTCCTCTGTTGTCCTGCTTTGTTGACAGAAGCACTCAGATTGCTGGTATGTGATTTTGCAAGTTTTGTCTGTTTTGTTTCCTGCCTCTGTGCTAACACCGCTCAGCACCAGGGTCTCTGAACTTGGCCCCGCATGGTTTGACTAGGAAATACGATCACAGTGTGATCTACTGCGACGACAAAGTGTTCCCCGCCTTTCTGAAAGGATTCAAGGCGATGTCGAAAGATTCACTAAGTGGAAGTAGAACCCTGCTCTCACTCCCGCTGTCCAAAACTTTAGGTGTGACTCCTAAACAGCTATGCAACCTGGATCACAAGTGACACTGTTAATTACTTGCTCTGTCCCAAAACAATTGCAGGTTCCAATTTTCCATTGGTCCAAATCTGTCAATTTGGTGCTGGTGTGCACGGTGATTGGTCAAAACAAAATTAATTTTATCCAATCAAATACAAACTGCCTCCTGCTGCTGAAATACGATGTTGTCATACATATTCAAATCGACAGCAATAACAGTGAGGAGGATAGAGCTGTCGACATTATCTTTGTTAACGTCAGATAACGTTAAATTAATTGACGTCAAGTGGAGTTAGAGTTAAAATGTTAACGTCAGATAACTCCACATAAGGTAATCCTCTCAATAAGCAAAGCAGATTATTGGTCAAAACTATACAATTGTGGAGTATTAAAAACCAATCCAGTAGGAGACTCATGATGACTGCAATCAAAAGAATTGCAAAAGAGGAGAAAAAAATCATCACTTCGTGGGGAAGGATTTCAAGCTGCTGTCGGCAGCAGCCCCATATTACTGCATTTCGCTGCGCCGACATCTGCGCGCGGATCACGCGTCTGTGCTGCTGCAGCGCAGCTGGAGCAGATCCATCTTCTTGCGCCCAAGCTCGCAAAACTTGAATCCACTTGGGTTGGCGCAAACGTTGTTCGTGTCGCACAGCTTCTGC